>CAUYLG010063311.1:0-56806 GCA_963573385.1 Cacajao melanocephalus
CGTCTCTCCAACCTGTGGCCCCGGAGGGAGGGTGTCAATATCTTTTATACCTTTCTTCCCGGTAAGGGCATGTGGCAGAAACACAACTTTGTCTTTTATAAAATAGTGTTGTTCAGGCTCTAATTTTAGGCCAGCTATAGCACACCTGTCTCTACTAAAATACAAAAAATTAGCCTGGCATGGTGGTGTGCACCTGTAATCCCAGCTACTCAGCAGGCTGAGGCAGGAGAATTGCTTGAACCTGGGAGGCAGAGGCTGCAGTGAGCTGAGGTTGTGCCCCTGCACTCCAGCCTGGGTGACAGAGCAAGACTCCATCTCCAAAAAAAAGAAAAATAAAGCCATTCCCTTCTCAATTCTCTTTTAATGCCTTTGCTTACGTCCAGGGCAAGTCTTTGATGGGAGCTGGCCTGTCTTGAATACCTCTCTATACCTTTTGAATTTTCCTTTGAACAAAGAGAGGGCAGGAGGAACTCAGCTCTTGGATGGGCAACAGTGTAGCAGGAGCAGCCGCGAGAAACAAAGCTCTCGAACACCGAACGGGGAAGGAAGGAGTTTATTAATATTACAGCCAGGAGCTGGGCGATGATTTGTCTAAATGACCCAGTTCGTTTAACAAAGAGAGGCTCTGCCTTTATATAGGATTACACTCCAGATATTACACGTGAAAGAATCTTAGGTTTACAGCCTTAGAAATTATGAGTGAAAGGGTTTTGGGTTTACAGCTTTAGGAATTACATGTGAAAAGTTTCTGGTCTCCGGATGGAGGAGTGGGGTGGGGGTTTGATCTTGTTTAAGTAAAAACTGTGGCTTCTGGAGAGTTTCCCCAATACCAAGCTCGCTATTTACAGGAGGGTGATTCAGGAGGTGCCAGTCAGCCAGCCTTTTCTTTTATTGAAATGCAGAGTGGACGTCAAGGGGGAGATGATCCCAGATGCCTGGGTCTCTCTCCTCACCAGGACCTACCGGGGCTTTATAACATTGTTTTAGTTTTATTTTATTTTTACTGTTGCCTTCTAGTCTCTGAGATACTGATGTTCTATTTAGGGTGGCAATACAAAGTTTCTCTGAGAAACACATCTACCATCATGGAAAAGCCGACATAAAGAGAAAGCATTAAAAGTATTACAAGTGGGTTGGGTTCAGTGGCTCACACCTGTAATCCTCACACTTTGGGAGGCAGAGGCGGGTGGATCACTTGAGGTCGGGAGTTGGAGACCAGCCTGGCCAACATGGTGAAACCCTGTCTCTATGAAAAATACAAAAATCAGCTGGAAATGGTGGTGCGTGCCTGTAATGCCAGCTGCTTGGGAGGCTGAGGCAGGAGAATCTCTTGAAACCAGAAGACGGAGGTTGCAGTGAGCCGAGATCACGCTATGCACTCCAGCCTGGGTGACAGAGTGAGTCCCCATCTAAAAAAAAAAAAAAAAAAAAAAAAGTATTACCAATAGAGAAAGGGTCCTTTTTTTTTTTTTTTGAGATGGAGTCTGGCTCTTGTCACCCAGGTGCAATGATGCAGTGGCATGATCTAGGCTCACTGTAACCTCTGCCTCCTGGGTTCAAGTGAGCACCTCGGGCTAATTTTTGTAGAGACGGGGTTTCACCTTGTTGGCCAGGCTGGTCTTAAACTCCTGACTTCAGGTGATCCGCTTGCCTTGGCCTCCCAAATTGCTGGGATTATAGGCGTGAGTGCTTGCCCCGCCTTTTGTTTAGTTTTAAGCTGGGAGAAGTAACAAGAGCCTGTGATGGAAATGACCCAGGGAGAGCGGAGAGAGGGCAGAGTTTCGGGGTCAGTGTTGGCTTGAAGGGTCGAGATCTTGTGGAGGGGGTGGTCGTGGCTATAAGCTGGACGGGTTCAGCCTGGTCCCAAGAGGGAAGGGACTGTGGGTGCTACCTCAGCAGGTGGGTGGGGGAGCTGGTGGGAATTTCTACTGATTCCTTCAATCGAAACGTATTTATTGGGTACCCATTGAGTGCCAGGCTCTTTCTCAGGGCTAGGATAGAGGTTCCATTTTCTCAGTGCCTTGGGCACTGGGTCAGTAGCCGAGTGAGAAGATGGGCGAGGTGAGAGCGAGGAGGAGTAGGGAAAGGACGGGGTGGCGTTAAGGATACAGCAAATAACTGGAATTCCGTAAACACTGGGATGTTGGAGGCAACGCCCTTAGCACGGTCCCGGCAGGGGGCGGTGGGAGCCGGCCCACCCAGGTCCTAGCGGGTGACACCGTCCCTTCCCCACTGCAGGACATCGAGCTAACAACTCTCTGAACCTCCGTTTTCTCATTAGTTCAGTAGGGAAAACGGGACTGTAACCCGAAATACCGGCGGCGGGGAGGCCGGGGAGCGCTCCCTACCTGTTGGCCCGCGGGCCGGGGACGGTCCGCACCCGCCCGCGGAAAGGCGAGGGCGCGCGGGCCGGGTGCGGGGACCCAGCAGGGGCGCCGGGGAGCGGGACCCGCGGGACAGGGCGGGCCAGGCGGGGCGGGGCGGTGCTGACCCCGCCCCGGGCCGGAGGGGCGGTGCTGCCTCCTGCCGGGCTCCAGGCACTGCCCTCCGGCCGCCGCGCCGCACGCCCGGGCCCCAGCTGTCCATTGCCGGCCGCCGCGGGAGCCAGAGGTACTAGGGGCCGCGCCGAGGGTGCAGCGGGCTGGGGCTCCAGGCGGGTCCTGCGGCTCCCAGTGGGGAGGGGGCTCCTCGGGAAGGCAGGGGCTGGGGGGGGCGCGAGGGGCGGAGGGGTGGGCAGCCGCCCCAGCCCGGGCCACCTGTTCTGGAGGCGACATTTGTGCGCGCACGATCCCCGCGCTGCGGTACCGGCCACAGCCTCCACCCCAACTGCGCCCCAAAGTGGAGCGCGGCGGCTGGACCCGGAGCCCCGGCCCTAGCGGGCAGGACGCGCCCGGCCCGGGAGCCCTCGAGGGCAGGCCCGCCCAGCCAGGTCCCGGGGCGGGAGAGGGGGCGTCGGGGAGAAGCCGCGTCCCAGGCAGGCTATGCCCCGCGACCTTGGGCGAGTCGCGCTCCTGTATCCAGGGGGCGCGCGGTCCTGCGGGAGGCCTGGGCGCCCGGCGGTGCTCGTCCCGGAGCGGATGCGACTGGGGACGGGGATGGATAGCGGCCGGTTGGAGTGGGCTCTGCTGGGCTGGAGGCGTCGGCGCCGGCCTTAGGGAGGGCAAGGATTTGGACCTGCCCAGAAGCGGGAAGGGCCCTCCCGGTGCGGGAAACGGCCTTGGTACGAGCTGGACGCGGGGCAAGCCGGTGGGAGTCTCCCGGCCTCCGCGCTCGCCTGGGATCCGCAGGCGCCCCTCCCTCCTCTCCAGCTGGGAAAGGTTGAGGGCTGAGCGGGAACGCAGCTGGGCTTGGGAGCGGCTCTCCTGGGGCACCTGGTCGCGGCGTCTATCCCGCTTCACTGCCGGGGCGAGTCCCCTTACCTCGGTTTCATAATCTGACATCCGGGGGGACAAGTTCCCACCTCCTGGATAGTCTCGGCTGAGCCTCTGGCCTTGAGAGGGTTAAAGCGCCGTCTCCCCTGCACCCACCCAGCTTTCCGTCAGGACACCCTCTTTGCGGCTTCCTCCCTCCCCTAACACCGAGCGATTGACTGTTCCGCGAAGGCCCCTTGGGGTCACTTAGCCTGTATTCAGCGAATAACCCTGAGCACCTGATGTCTCAGGCCCGGTCTGGCGTTCCGCCACCAGCTGCCCAAAGACTTCCCCTTTGTCACCTCCTCCCAAAGAATGGGACAGCCACCCTTCCCAGGGTCCCATAGCAGACGGATGGGCCAGGCCTCCCTGAAAACTTCCCACAGCTCTCTCCAGCCGCAGACCTTCTCCAGGACCCGAAACCCGGCTACATTGGGTTTCCACAGCTGAAATCCCCAAAAAGAGGGTCCCCAAATCAAAGGAAAACAAAATATAAAAGGAAAAAAAGGGCAAGGAGACATGAAATCCTCTCTGTTATTAGTTTTGTGTTTGTTTTTTAGGGTCTTGCCCTGTCACCCAGGCTGGAGTGCAGTGGTGCAATCCTAGCTCACTACAGCTCAAACTGCTGGGCTCCAGCGATCCTCCCACCCCAGCTTCCCAAGTGGCTGGTTCTGCAGGCACACGCCACTACACCCAATTTTGTCATTAGTTTTGCTTTCAAACATTTTTCTAATGCCTTGGGTGCCTGTCGTTGCTTGCCTGCTGGGACAGCTCAGTCTTAGAGGATAAACTCTGAAATGGACAGCCATCCAAAAAATGTGTTTTGTTTCCTTGTACTAATTGAAGCCCTCTAGCTGCCTAGGGTAATGTGTCCGTTAATTTCCAGTTCCTGTGATGGGCCTGGGGACTCCAGTGTGGGGCAGGGTTGGGAGAACCTCTGCAGGTGGCTTGTGTGGAATACCAGGAGGCTGTGACCTACCACATCTGCCCCAGCCAGCAACTGTCAAGCCTACCTGGCCATGGGCCAATGGGTTCAGACCTCCAAGGATGCAGTTCATCTGGGATGCAGGTCCCGGAAGGTGGTGGCAGGTGGATAGCTCTGCCACCAAGCTGGCCATCTGAGTTCTGAGGTGCACCTCCTCCCACTCTCCCCAGCTGCCTGCTTCTTTGGGGACCTCCTAGGTGTGTGTGCTCACAAACTGCTGTTGATCACCCTGCATTTTCTTTCTTTTTTTTTTTTTTTTTTGAGATAGAGTCTCACTCTGTTGCCCAGGCTGGAGTACAATGGCACAATCTCAGCTCACGCAACCTTTGCCTCCCAGGTTCAAGCAATCCTCCTGCCTCAGCCCTGCTAGTAGCTGGGATTACAGGCACGTACCACCATGCCCAGCTAATTTTTGTATTTTTAGTAGAGACGAGGTTTTGCTATGTTGGCCAGGCTGGTCTCGAACTCCTGACCTCAGGTGATCACCTGCTTCTGCCTCCCAAAGTGCTGGGATTACAGGCATGAGCCACTGCGCTCAGCCACCCTGCATTTTCATTGGCTCACTGCATCCTTCCCTTCAGATTGGAAGCTCCTGGAGGGAAGGAGTCTTCTCCAGAGCCCAACGCCCAGTGCCAGGCCTGGCACCTAGCAGGTGCTTCCTGAATGTTGTTTGAATGAATTAACTGAAAGAAGTAGGAAAAACCATTCCTGTTTGCATACTTATAGATAACTATTGTTAACATTTGCCTTTTTTTGCCAGACTTTTTAAAAACATGTTTTTCCAGCGGGGCGAGGTGGCTCACACCTATAATCCCAGCACTTTGGGAGGCTGAGGTGGGTAGATCACTTGAAGTCAGGAGTTTGAGACCAGCCTAGCCAATATGGTAAAATCCTGTCACCCCTAAAAATACAAAAAATTAGCTGGGCATGGTGGTGGGTGCCTGTAATCCCAGCTTCTGGGGAGGCTGAGGCAGGATAATTGCTTGAATCTAGGAGGCAGAGGTTGCAGTGAGCTGAGATGGCGCCACTGCACTCCAGCCTGGGTGACAGAGAAAGACTCTATCTCCAAAATAAATAAAAATTAAAACATAATTAAATAAAAGCACATTTTTCCATATTTGAATATCTTGTCTATATAAAATATTTTTCCATTAGTATAATTTCATGAGCATTCCTCATCTCTCAAACATTTTTTATATTTTTCAATGCTTGCATTTTGCTACATCATGTTGAGTTCTTGGATCTCTTTTTACTTTTAAAAAATATATTTGGCTCTTTTAAATAATGTTACATTGAATTTATACATACATTTGTACATTGCCAGTTATTTCCTGGGAAGGAATTAACCTGGTAATCAGTGCATATGAACTTTTAGAATGGCTGTATATTTGTATACCCAGCTAGATATTTCTTGGTATTTCCTAGAAATGAAATTCCTGGGTCAGAGTATGAGCATCCAGGTTCTCTGTATGTTGCTTATTGATTGGTTTGAGCTCATCAATAAGGTTTTGACCCTTGTCTGGTCTCTCTGTGGCAAAGATCTTTCCCCAGTTTATTATTTGGCTCTTATTTGGGGGTGTGTGTGTGCATGGATGCGTGTGGGGGTGTGTATGTAAGAGAGAGAGAGAGGAGCAGCAATTTTTTTATTTTACTTTATGTGTGTGCTTTCTGATGAGGGAGAGTTGGCTGCATTTATGAGCTGACAGGAAGACCAGAAGAGAGCTCAGTTCGCTCAGGCCCAGGAGAAGGAGGGATATGAGGTCCCTGAGGGCTGAGGAGGTGGGAGGGAGCAGTGCTGCTCCGGAGGGACCTTCTGAGCTGGTGAGGACAGGAGGCAAGAGGGAGGGGCTGGGGGGACACTTGATGAATTGGCTCTGATCCTCCCCGGAGGAAGTTGGAAAGTCAGCAGACGGGAGGGCTCCAGTCCCTTGGTGCTTCCTCCCTGGGAAGGAGCAAGTATGAACACTCCCACTGATGGACTGCGCAGGGAGGGAAGAGCCTAGCTCAGGGTGAGTCCACGCAGGGCCGAGTTCAAAGCAGTCTGTCCACATACCTACCACATGCCCTTGGCGATTGCTCTTTTCTCCGAAGCTCCCTGTCTTGTAGTTATCAGGAAGTGGCACTTCTTTGAGTAAGTGTCCTTTCCTTTCCCATCTGCCCCCTTTGTCTTCCCTCTGGACAGATCCTGGGGGTGCAGGCGCTTCCAGCTGCACAGAGTTGGCCACAGGACTGGGGGAGCCCCCTTCCATTCCAGGTGGGTGTCCACATACCCTCCCCTGTGCCCACACTCTCGCCCACCACAAACCTTCTCCAGCAGGAGCACCACAGCCTCCTGGGGTCATGCCCGTGCAGTGTGAGCTGGCAGACAGGGAGCCAGGAGGGCAGCACATGAGAGCAAAACAGGAAGAGTGTCTCTCTTCACCTTCGCTGTTTGAAAGTCATTGTCCCAGGACCCAGAGAGCCCCAACCCTCTGTGGCCATCATTGGCTCCTTTCTCTTGAGTTAGGGGTGGGCCTCTATCCATTGAGCCCACACAAGATGCCAGATACTGTTACCTGACCTTACCAGACCCTCTCAGCCACCATGTTCTTTTATTCGTTTTTTTTTTTTTTTTTTGAGATGAGTTTCACTCTTTTTGCCCAGGCAGCAGTGCAATGGTGCGATCTCGGCTCACTGAAACCTCCGCCTCCCAGGTTCAAGCAATCTTCTGCCTCACCCTCCCTAGTAGCTGGGATTACAGGCATGTGCCACCACACCCAACCAATTTTGTATTTTTAGTAGAGACAGGGTTTCTCCATGTTGGTCAGGTGGGTCTCGAACTCCCGACCTCAGGTGATCTCTGCCTGGGTCTTCCAGAGTTCTAGGATTACAGGCGTGAGCCACCACACCTGGCCTGTTAGTCCCATTTTACAGACAAGGAGACCGAGTTTCAGAGTCAAGCACCTCCTCCTCTTGGCCACAGTGAGATTGAGCCACTAGCCCTGGGGCAGCCCCAGGCAAAGGAGGCTGGGCCACAGGCAGACCCCTTTTCCCCAGCAAAGGGTGTCTGAACCCTGCCCTGCCGCTCCCCAGCAGGCCTTGGTTTCCTCCACACTTAAACTGTAGTTCATCATAAAAGGACCTGCCACAGGATGGCGAGGGATTAAACAAGTCACGGCAGAAAACCACTTTCACCAGCAGCTGCATGTGGTCAGTGCTCAGAAAATACACACCATTGTTATTAAACCACACGGCTCCAGGCCTGAGAGTGAGCTTTTAATAAATGTTAACTCAACATTGGAGAAGCCTTCTCACCCCGTCAGCAGTGCAAATAGAAACAACGAGATCACATTTGCCGCTCACCCGAGTGGCGGAGAGGACGGCCTGCACCCCACTCTCCCTCCTGTGCCCTGGAAGAATGTGTGGTGAGGCAGGTGTGCCCTGAGCCTGGGGTAGGAGTGGGAGAGAACAGGTTAGGGCTACATATCTGAAGCTGTAAAGTATTTTTCTGGCTGGGTATAGTGGCTCACACCTGTAATCCCAGCACTTTAGAAGACTGAAACAGGTGGATTGCTTGAGTCCAGGAGTTACCTTTTTTAATATATAATTTTTGAGATGGGTTCTTGCTGTGTTGTCCAGGCTGGAGTGCACTGGTGCAATCATGGCTCACTACAGCCTCAACCTCTAGGCTCAAGCAGTCCTCCCACCTCAGCCTCCTGAGTAGCTGGGACCACAGGCACCCTCCACCATACCCCCTTAATTTTTTTTTTTTTAATAGAGACAGCGTTTCACCATCTTGGCCAGGCTGGTCTCGAACTCCTGACCTCAGTTGATCAACCTGCCTCGGCCTCCCAAAGTGCTGGGATTACAGGCGTGAGCCACCGCACCCGGCCAATTTTTTTTTTTTTTTGGAGATGGAGTTTCACTCTTGTTGCCCAGGCTGTAGTGCAATGGCAAGATCTCAGCTCACCACAACCTCTGCCTCCCGGGTTCCGGCGATTCTCCTGCCTCAGCCTCCCAAGCAGCCAGGATTACAGGTACCCGCCACCATGCCTGGCTAAGTTTTGTAATTTTAGTAGAGATGGGGTTTCTCCATGTTGGTCAGGCTGGCCTAGAACTCCTGACCTCAGGTGATCCACCTGCCTTAGCCTCCCAAAGTGCTGGGATTACAAGTGTGAGCCAATGCACCTGGCTCTTAACATAATTTTTTTTTTGAGACGGAGTCTTGCTCTGTCGCCTAGGCTGGAGTGCAGTGGCACAATCTCGGCTCACTGCAACCTCTGCCTCCTGGGTCTGGTTTCAAGCAATTCTCCTGCCTTAGCCTCCTGAGTAGCTGGGATTACAGGCACGCACCACCATGCCCAGCTAATTTTTGTATTTTAGTAGAAACGGAGTTTCACCATGTTTGCCAGGCTGGTCTCGAACTCCTGACCTCGTGATCCACCCGTTTTGGCCTCCCAAAGTGCTGGGATTACAGGCATGAGCCACCACACCTGGCCCACCTGATGTATTTCTTTATTTCTTTTCTTTCTCTCTCTTTTACTTTCTTCCTTTCTTTCCTTTTTTTTGACAGGATCTTGCTCTGTTGCCCAAGCTGGTGTGCAGTGACGAATCAGTCTCCTGGGCTCAAACCATCCTCCCACCTCAGCCTCCCGAGTAGCTGTGACTACAAGCACATGCTAATTTTTATATTTCTTGAAGAAACGGGGTTTCGCTATGTTGCCCAGGCTGGTCTCGAACTCCTGGGCTCAAGTGATGCTCCCACCTTGGCCTTCCAAAATGCTGGAATTACAGGAGGTAGCCACCATGCCTGCTGTCTCTTTTTTTTTTTTTTTTTTTTTTGAAACAGAGTCTTGCTCTGTTGCCCACTGCAGTCTCCCGGCTCACGTAATCCTTCCGCCTCAGCTTCCTGAGTAGCTGGAACTACCACACCAGGCTAATTGTTTTATTTTTATTTTTTGTAATGATGTGGTCTCCCTACATTGCCCAGGCTGGTATTGAACTCTTGGCCTCAAGATTCTCCTACCTCAGCCTCCCAAAGTGCTAGGATTATAGGCATGAGCCACCATGCCCAGCCTCTGGCTAATTATTTTTATTTTTTATTTTTATTTTTTTTGAGATGGACTCTCTCTCTGTCGCCCAGGCTGGAGTGCAGTGGCGCGATCTCGGCTCACTGCAACCTCCACCTCCCAGGTTCAAGCGATTCTCTTGCCTCAGCCTCCCGAGTAGCTGGGACTACAGGCATGCAGCACCACGCCCTCCTAATTTTTTGTATTTTTAGTAGAGACGGGGTTTCACCATGCTGGCCAGGCTGGTCTTGAACTCCTGACCTCAAGTGATCCACCAGCCTCAGCCTCCCAAAGTGCTGGGATTACAGGCGTGAGCCACTGTGCTCGGCCTAATTTTTTTTATTTTTTGTCGAGATGGGGTCTCCCTATCTTGCCCAGGCTGGTATTGAACTCTTGGACTCAAGATCCTCCTGCCTCAGCCTCCTGAAGTCCTGAGATTACAGGCATGAGCCACCTTGCCCAGCCAGCACCTGATATATTTCTTGTTTTGTTTTGTTTTGTGAGACAGTGTTTTGTTCTTGTTGCCCAGGCTGGAGTGCAATGGCCTGATCTCTGCTCACTGCAACCTCTGCCTCCCGGGCTGAAGCAATTCTCCTGCCTCAGCCTCCTGAGTAGCTGGGATTATAGGTGCCCACCACCACGCCTGGCTAATTTTTGTATTTTTAGTAAAGATGGGATTTCGCCATGTTGGCCAGGCTGGTCTCGAACTCCTGACCTCAGGTGTCCCAGAGTGCCTCGGCCTCCCAGAGTGCTGGGATTACAGGTGTGAGCCAGCCAGCACCTGATGTATTTATTCACTAATTTTCCTCTACTCGAATGTCAGCTCCATGAAGCCAAAGACTATCCATCTCTTCCCTGCTGTGTGTATTCCCTGACCTTGGAGCAGGGCACCACAGCATCAGCGTCCTTGTTGGATGACAGTCGAGGTGCGAAGTAAGGGCAGTGCTGGGGACTTGTCCGGTTTCCTTACGGGATGACTTCTCGCACCAGGTTGAGCAGGAACTCTTATCTGTGAGTTGTCACTCTGCTGACTTCATTGTCTTCTGCACCCTTGGCCTTGACCTGATGGGGCAGGTGGCATGGAGCCGCTCTGAGAGGTCAGTGATGAATGCTCCTGATGGCATGGACAGAGGAGGTGCCAAGAGACCAGATTAGGAAGATCTGTCTAGAAGGGTCCTAAGCGATGATCTTTTCTAAGCTCTTTATTTTACAGATGAAGAATTGAGGCTCAGAAATGAGGGGGAGGTCACAGAGCAGGTATGTAGAAGACAGAAGACAGGCCCCTTCTTAGGCTGTATTCAGTTAGCAAAGACGGTTAATTATAAGAACACCCAGTACTGGTGATGCTGGGGTGGGGGGGAGGCTGAGCACTCTCTTTTGCTACTTTTTGTTGTTTGTTTGAGACAGATTCTCACTCTGTCGCCCAGGCTGGAGTGCAGTGGCATGATCTTAGATCACTGCAAACTCCGCCTCCTGGATTCAAGGGGTTCTCCTGCCTCAGCCTCCCAGGTAGCTGGGATTACAGGCATCCACCACCACACCCAGCTAATTTTTGTATTTTTAGTAGAGATGGGGTTTCACCATGTTGGCCAGCCTGGTCTTGAATTTCGGACGTCAAGTGATCCACCCACCTCGGCCTCCCAAAATGCTGGGATTACATAGTCATGAGCCACCACACCTGGCCTTGCTACTTGTTATTTTTAATCTTTAAGACAGTAAAACAGGTGAAAGTGAAGCAACATGGGAACTTTCCTTCAAAGAGAATTAACTCAGGACACTTTTTTTTTAATGGGGGAGGGGTGCCGCGTGGCTGACGCAGGGCTGGCCCCAGCCCCCTAACTTAGGACTCTTATAACTCAGACCGAGGTTTCCTGATGCCCTTTCCATGGGCATTGCATTTGCCAGGCAAGATGACCCTGTGAAGAGTGTTCCCTGCGACTTGCATCTCTGGGATCTCTGTGCATAGCAGGTGACCAAGTCAGAAAACTTATCCCTATCTAGTCAGCCTGGCACCACAGAATATCCCCACGACTCTGTGTGTGTGTGTGTGTGTGTGTGTGTCCAGAGTGAAGGTGTAGGAGTCCAGGTTCAAGGTGACTTAGTGCTTTCTGAAACCTGCTGGGGGTTCTGGGAATTTTCACTCTGCCCCTGAGAAGCCAGCCCCACCCAGCCAGATCCAGTCTCCTGTGCAGAGCTAGAGTGACCCTGGGAGGGAAGGATGACCTCCCGGAAGGAAGAAAGGTGCTCTTGGGACTGGCAAGTAGTCAGGTACTTTACTATGAAGAGTTAAAAGCATGTGACTTTATTTATACCTTCAACTGGTGAGGCAGCTGTAACTTGCATCTGCATAGAGTTTATAGTTTGCAAAGGGCATTCCCCAGGATTAGTTATCACATATGATCCTGGCTTTGTGGGCAAGACTGGTATCATTTACTCATCCCTTCAAAAACTACATATTGAGGCTGCCAGGCATGGTGGCTCATGTCCGTAATCCTAGCACTTTGGAAGGCCGAGGTGGATGGATCACTTGAGGTCAGGAGTTCGAGACCAGCCCAGCCAACATGGTGAAACTAAAAATACAAAAATTAGCTGGTATGGTGATGTGCCTCTGTGGTCCCAGCTATTCAGGAGGCTGAGGCAGAAAAATCTCTTGAACCCAGGAAATAGAGGTTGTAGTGAGCTGAGATCATGCCACTGCATTCCAGCCAGGGCAACAGAATGAGACTCGGGGGTGGAAAAAAATAAAAAACAAAATACAAAAAATATGTATTGAGCCCTTACTATGTGGTAGGGTCTGTGCTGGCCCCAGGGGAGGTGACAATGAGTAAGAGCAGCATTGGTCTTTGCCCACTTCAATGCTATCATTATGTCATTGTTTATTTAATCAACCTCTTCAAGAAAGACCTTGGGTTGTTTCTAATCTTTTGCAACTGCAAACAAACCTGTGACCTCCTGCAAAGTCATTCATCTGTAGGATAAAGCCCCAGAGTGAGATTGCATGCTGAAAGGGTCCATGCCTGTGTAGTTTTGATAGATGTTGTTAAATTGCCCTCTGCAGCCTCTGAGCACTGTTTGCATGCCCATTGGCAGTGTATGCCTTGCCAAAAGAATGTGTCTGTTAAGTGTTTTGGATTTTTGCTAATCAGATAAGTGAGAGATGCTATCTGAGCATGTCAATTTGCATTTCTCTTACTTATAAAAAGATCCTTGCTCTTGGTTACTTGTTTAGAGGTCATAGTCTGTATGTGTGTGAATTGGTTTTGGCCCATTATCTTTTGGGATGTTGATCTTCTTATTGATTTCTGGGCACTCTTTATATATTAGAAAAATTTGACTTATGTGATGTGAGCTGCATTTAAGAGGTCCCAGGTTGTCACTTCCATTTTGACTTTCTTCTTCTTTTTTTTTTTCTTTTTTGAGACAGAGGCTTGCTACGGCACCCAGGCTGGAGTGCAGGGGTGTGATCTTGGCTCACTGCAACCTCCGCCTCTCAGGTTCAAGCAGTTCTCCTGCCTCAGCCTCTGGAGTAGCTAGGATTACAGATGTGCAACACCAAACCTGGCTAATTTTTTTGTATTTTTAGTAGAGACAGGGTTTTGCCATGTTGCCCGTTTGCCATGTTCCCAGGCTGATCTCAAACTCCTGAGTTCAAGCCATCCACCCACCTCGGCCTCCCAAAGTGCTAGGATTACAGGCATGAGCCACAAGGCTGCATTGCTTAATTTAATTTATTTATTTCGAGACAGAGTCTTGCTCTATTGCCCAGGCTGGAGTGCGATGGCACAATCTTGGCTCACTGGAGCCTCCCCCTAAGTGCTCAAGCGATCCTCCCACCTCAGTCTCTCAAGTATCTGGGACCACAGGTCCATGCCACCATGCTCCACTAGTTTTTGTATTTTTTTATAGAGATGGGGTTTTACCATGCTGTCCAGGCTGGTCTTGAACTCCTGGGCTCAAGCAATCTGCATGCCTCAGCTTCCTAAAGTGCTTTTGTATTTTTAGTAGAGATGGGTTTTTCTCATGTTGGCCAGGCTGATCTTGAACTCTTGGCCTCAAGTGATCCGCCTGCCTCAGCCTCCCAAACTGTTGGGATTACAGGCATGAACCACCACAACTGGTCTCCATTTAATTGTAATGTGCTGCTGAATTCTATTTGCTTATATTTTACTTTGGATTTTTACAGTAATATTCCTAAGTGAAATTGGTCAGAAGGATATTTGTGAAGCCATTGTCAGGTTCTGGTTTAAATATTTGCTATACTTAAAATTTCTTTTTTGCCTGAAACAGTGGCTCACATCTGTAGTCCTAGCACTTTGGGAGGTCAAGGCAGATGGATAGTATGAGCCTAGGAATTCAAGACCAGCCTGGGCAACATGGTGAAACCCGATCTGTACCAAAAATACAAAAATTAACCTGGTATGCTGGCATGTGCCTGTAGCCTCAGCTACTGAGAAGGCGTAGGTGGGAGGGTCATTTACTTGAGCCTGGGAGGCAGAGGCTGTGGTGAGCTATGATTGCGCCACTGCATTTCAGCCTGGGTGACAGCAGACCCTATCTCAAAAAAATTTTTTTTTCTTTAAATTTTCCTTTCTATATGTTGCTGTTTAACAGTTTAAACATTATCTCTTATTTCAGAGTTTTCCAGGATTCCCTCCCAAAATGTTTTGCCCTGATGCTTTTGTATTGTAATGCTAGTTCTTCTATTATTTTGTTTCTTTTTTTAAAAATAGAGTTGGGGTTTCTCCATGTTGCTCAGGCTGGTCTCGAACTCCTGACCTCAGGTGATCCGCCCACCTCGGCCTCCCAAAGTGCTGAGATTACAAGTGTGAGCCACCGCGCCTGGCTATTATTTTGTTTCTTATGTGGAAGTTGTCCTGTGTAGACTAGCTGTGTCTTCTGGGAGCCATTTAATTTATTGTTTTTGTCCAGAAATTATTTTCTTCAGGTTTTAAATTTTATTTGCAAAATACTATCTTGTGTTTTAAAACAATTCTCTGCTTATTTGGTTATTTTCCCATTTGGCATTTCCTAGTTTGTATGGGAAGCCTTCTTCCCACCCCCACCCTCTTATCTTCATTAAGTTAGTTGGTGGCTGTATATTTTGTTGGCTTTTTTCCAAGGAGCCAGCTTTTTACTTGTTTACTACTTCTCCTTCTTATTTCTTTCCTAATTTACTTCTGCTTTAATCTTTATACTTCTTTCCTTCTCTCTCTCTCTCTTTTTCTCTCTCCTTTTTTCTTTTTAAAACAGAGTCTTGCTGTGTCATGTAGGCTGCAGTGCATGGGTGCGATCATGGCTCACTGCAGTCCTAACTTCCCAGGCTCAGGTTATCCTCCCACCTCAACCCCCTGGCACTGCAGGTGCACACCACCACACCTGGCTAAATTTTTGTATTTTTAGTAGAGCCTGGGTTTCACCATGTTGGCCATTCTAGTCTCAAACTCCTGTTCCTCCCTCCTTCCTCCTTCCCTTTCTCTTGTCACTTCCCCATTTTAGTTCATAGTATATTGAGTGGTCCTTTTCTTTTTTTTTAACTGGGCTGCCTCCCGAACCAGAGTAGCTTCAGAGAGACCTCCTATATTGAGTGATTCTCGAGCATACAGGCTTTCCATTTTCAGCTCTGGAAACTCTCAGTCAGGTGATATTCAAAACTGATACCATTTTTTTTTTTCAAAGATGGGGTTTCACCATGATGGCCAGGCTGGTCTTGAACTCCTGACCTCAGGTGATCCACCCACCTTGGCCTCCCAAAGTGCCCTGTGTGAGCCACCGTGCCTGGCCAACCTACTCTTACAGTGACATCGAAACTCAAAGAAGAGGTGTTGGCAGCTTGGAAGATAATTCTGGAGACTATAGTGGGTCAGTCTGTTAAGAAATCCTGCAGCCCCCTCCCTGGGGGTGAAGTCCACCTTTGTCCCTATCTGAGCAGCCAGGGAGGAAGGTGGGTGGGGAGTGATAGTGAATTAACAACTGTATTTTAATGAATTAGTATTTCTTTCCAAATAAAAATTGTACATAATAAGAAGACAAAAAGGCATGGTTTACTTGAGAGCATTTTTATTTATTGATATATTTTATTTTATTTGTTTAGAGACAGGATCTCACTGTGTTGCCCAGTTTAGAGTACAGTACTGCAATCATAGCAGTCTTACTGCTGGGCTCAAGCTGTTCTCCAGCCTCAGCTGCCATAGGAGCTGGGACTACAGGTGTGCACCACTGTACCCAGCCTGGAATTACGTTTTGTTTTTTTGATTTTATTTTTGAGACGGAGTCTCGCTCTGTCACTCAGGCCAGTGTGCGGTGGCGCGATCTCGGCTCACTGCAAGCTCTGCCTCCTGGGTTCAAGCGATTCTCCTGCCTCAGCTTCCGAGCAGCTGGGATCACAGGCGCCCACCACCACGCCTGGCTAAGTTTTGTATTTTTAGTAGAGACAGGTATTCACCATGTTGGCCAGGCTGGTCTCGAACTCCTGACCTCAAGTGATCTACCCATCTCAGCCTTCCAAAGTGCTGGACTGTACCTGGCCTGGAATTACTTTTTAAATTCACACTGTAATTTTGGATTAGAATTTGTATTTGTCCTGTGACAATCTTTTCTTTTCTTTGACAGAATCTCTGTTGCCCAGGCTGGAGTGCAGTGGTACGATCTCAGCTCACTGCAATCTTCACCCCCTAGGTTCAAGTGATTCTCCTGCCTCAGCCTCCCAAGTAGCTGGGACTACAGTAGCACACCACCATGCCCGGCTAATTTTTTATATATTTTTTTTACCGGGCATGGTGGCTCATGCCTGTAATCCTAGCACTTTGGGAGGCCAAGGCGAGCGAATCACAAGGTCAGGAGATCGAGACCATCCTGGCTAACGCAGTGAAACGCCACCTCTACTGAAAAAAAAAGATTAGCTGGGCATGGTGGCACACACCTGTAGTCCCAGCTACTCGGGAGGCTGAGGCAGGAGAATCACTTGAACTCAGGAGGTGGAGGCTGCAGTGAGCCGAGATCGAGCCATTGCACTCCAGCCTAGGTGACAAAGAGAGACTCCGTCTCAAAAAAAAAAAAAAAAAAAAAATTTGTATTTTTAGTAGAGACGGGTTTCACCATGTTTTCCAGACTGGTCTCGAACTCCTGACCTCAAGTGATCTGCCCGCCTTGGCCTCCCAAAGTACTGAAATTACAGGCATGAGCCACTGTGCCTGGCCTTGTGGCAATATTTTCTTTTTCTTTTTTTCTTTTCTTTTTCTTTTTTTTTCTTTTTATTTATTTTTTTTATAAAGACGGGGTTTCACCATGTTGGTCAGGCTGGTCTTGAACTCCTGACCTAAGGTGATCCGCCCACCTTGGCCTCCAAAGTGCTTGGATTACAGGTGTGAGCCACCGCGCCCGGCCCTTTTTTTTATTTTTGAGACGGAGTTTCACTCTTGTTGCCCAGGCTGCAGTGCAATGGGGCAATCTCGGCTCACCGCAACCTCTGCCTTCTGGGTTCAAGCAATTCTCCTGCCTCAGCCTCCAGAGTAGCGGAGATTACAGGCATATGCCACCATGCCTGGCTAATTTTTTGTGTTTTTAGTAGAGATGGGGTTTCTCCATGTTGGTCAGGCTGATCTCTAACTCCAAACCTCAGGTGATCCTCCCGTCTCAGCCTCCCAAAGTGCTGGGATTACAGGCGTGAGCCACCGCGCCTGGCTGCCCCTTGTGGCAATATTTTCATAGCAAATTTTCTTTATATATAAAAGGAGTGTTCGTGATCTCCATTTTGTTTTATACCTTTAAATTTTTTTCCATATTTGAATTAGTTGAATTTTCCTGGAGTGGCAATGAACAGGAAGTTTTGGTGGAAATTGGGAGAGAAGCCAGGGCAGTTCTCTGGGTTTCTCTGGTGAAAGGCTCCCTCCTCTCTTGCCATGGTAATGGGTCGTGCTTTTAAAATACCGCCTTTCTCCAGGAGAATTGCTTGAACCCAGGAGGCAGAGGTTGCGATGAGCCGAGATCGCTCCATTGCACTCCAGCCTGGGTAACAAGAGCGAAACTCCGTCTCAAAAAAAAAAAAAAAAATGGCCTTTACCTGGCTCAAGAGGTCATCTGCCTCCAGCCCTGAGCGCTCCCAGTTCATTACGGCCGTAGCTCCTGCCTTCTGCCATCTCCCTTTCAGAAGTGGCCTTTTCTGTGGTCTTTCACTCCTGAGCCCCCTGCCTCCCCGTCGCCCTCCGCGCTGCCGTGTCTGCTGCTGGCAGGTGCTTTGGGTCACACTCACTTGTGGTTGGGGGTTTGTGGGTTTTTCTGCCTCTTCCTCTCGTTTGTCTTTACCCGTGTTGCTTTGTATAATTTGGTAGAAGAGAGAAAATCCAGAACTAAGCTGCTGCCTTGTTCCTCCTGGCATGAAGTCTTCACCTCTGTGAGTTTTCTGTTTGTAACGTCCACCCAGAGAGCAAGACCGCCTGCTTGGTGTCTGGCTTCTGAGGACATTCAAGTCTTGGAGTCTTAGGAGGAAGAATATTTTGTAACCTCTGCTCTGAAAAGAGCCCTTTTTACAATCTTACAAATCCTTACAAAGCCCTTCTTTTCCTTCTTTTTTTTTTTTTTTTTTTTTTTGAGTCAGAGTCTCACTCTGTCACCTAGGTTGGAGTGCAGTGGCGCAATCTCAGCTCACTGTAACCTCTGCCTTCCAGGTTCAAGCGATTCTCCTGCCTCAACCTCCCGAGTAACTGGGACTACAGATGCACACCACCACGCCCAGCTAACTTTTGTATTTTTTAATAGAGATGGGGTTTCACCATATTGGACAGGCTGGTCTTGAACTCCTGACCTTGTGATCCACCTGCCTTGGCCTCCCAAAGTGCTGGGATTACAAGTGTGAGCCACCACATCTGGCCACAAACAGCCCTTCTTATGCCAATCACTTCCTCCTAAAATCTGTCATTCTTACTTCTTGTGTAGAAATATATTTATTTGTACCCTGAAAGATTGTGGGGACCAGGGGTGAGGCACAGGACAGTGGGCCCTCCAGGCATGGTTTAGAAGCTCTGGGCATTGAGTTCTCACACCAAGGGTGGTCTGAGTTCTAAGACCAAGGAGCCCACCTGCTCCTCTGATGGACAAAGCAGTGAAGGCCCAGGGAGGGGCAGAGGTGGGTCCAAGGTCATTCTGCCAAATCGCAGCAGATGTGGAAGCTGGCAGGCCGGACCTGGATTTGAATTCTGCAGTCCATGCTGCTTCCTGGCTCTGTGGCCTTCCGATTCAGATCCCTCAGGGTCCTTGGTGCCTCGGGTCTGTGCTAAGATTAGCAGCAGGTGCCCACGCGTCCCCAGGGTTAGAGCATTTGGTTAGTCCTGCCCCCTCTCCACTGTGCAGAAGGGAATCTGAGGCCCAAAAAGGAAAGTGACCGGTGTAAGGTCACACAGCAAGTCATCCTCTTGACCTCACTGGTGAGTGGGCTAAGGACAGCTTCCTAGTTCTGCACTTTCAGGGTTTTCAAAACACTCCTTACTTATTTAATACATGTGCCTGAGCCCTAGGCTGGGTTAGTCTCTGCCCCCAAGGCATTCACAGCCTGATGGGGAACACACACACACACACACACACACAGAGTAGGGCAGCATGCTCTCTCACACACACAGTTGCGCAGCATACTCACACAGACACACAGTAGGGCAGCATACACACACACACACACACAGAGTAAGGCAGCATACTCACACAGACACACAAAGTAGGGCAGCATGCTCACATACACACAGCAAGGGAGCATACACACACACACACACACACACACAGAGTAGGGTAGCATGCTCACACACAGACACAATAGGACAGCATACTCACACACACAGACACACAGTAGGGCAGCATTCTCACATACACACACACAGCAGGGGAGCATCCTCACAAACACACATGCGCAGTAGGGCAGCATGCTTACACCCACACACAGCAGGGGAGCATTCTCTCACACACACACAGTAAGGCAGCATGCTCATATACACACACACAGCAGGGGAGCATCCTCACACACACACACACACACACACACACAGCAGGGCAGCATGCTCACACACACACACAGCAGGGGAGCATCCTCTCTCACACACACACACACACACACGCACAGCAGGGCAGCATGTGCCAGCCGAGGCTGCAGCATGGGGAGCAGGGCGCCCCAGCCCCAGTGCCACTGCGGCCCCCTAACTTTTCTGAAAGTGAAATAGGAGAGCAGGGGCTGCGATTGGCTGGTGGTCAGGCTGAGCTAAGACAACCTGCCCACCCCATTGTTTGGGCTAGAACCGCCTGATTCCACCAGATATGTCCTCATCAAGTGGAAGAACCTGGCAGGCTCCCCACCTTCTCTGCACAAAGGCTCCTGACCCTTCCTCTCCTTCTGCGTCCCCTCCCCCAAACCTCCCAGTCCCAATGAGTCCAGGTGTCCTCTTCCCAGCAAGGGGGCTCCCATGCCGCTTGGAGGTCAAGAGTGTGGTCCAGCCGGGCACGGTGGCTCACACCTGTAATTCCAACACTTTAGGGGATCGAGGCGGACGGATCACCTGAGGTCAGGAGTTCGAGAACAGCCTGGCCAACATGGCAAAAACCCATCTCTACTCAAAGTACAAAAAAATTAGCCGGGCGTGGTGGCGCATACCTGTAATCCCAGCTACTTGGGAGGCTGAGGCAAGAGAATCACTTGAACCCAAGCGGCAGAGGTTGGCAGTGAGCCGAGATTATGCCACTGCACTCCAGCCTGAGCGACAGATCGAGACTCCGTCTCTGTAAAAAACAGAGTGCGTTCCTCTGGTGGGGGAACCCCTTTCTGGGGATGGGGGCACAAGTCCTTGACAGCAGCTGCAAAGCTGTGTGCCTTCAGTCCTGTGAGCCTGGCCCTGGCCCTCTCTATCTCCTGCTCTTGCAGCCTGGCGCCTCATATGACATTGTGGGGTCAGGGATCCTGGTGTCTGCTGAGGAGGATGAGGAGAGAGAGAGGGGAGAGAAAGAAAGAGAGAGACACCAACCTGGAGTGACAGGACCAAGAGAAAGAAGGGAGGTACAAGGAGCCCTGGAGAGAAAAAGCAGGAAGAAGACACAGATCAGGGAAGAAGACATTCATTGATTGATTGAGGGTCATCGGAAGGTTCCATCATTGACTTCTAGGCTCTCCTTTCCTCTTGGGTGGGGTACACATGGTGGGATCCATGTGTGAAGACAATGTCGCCGTGAGTCTCTGTCTCCTTCCCTTGGCTCTTCTTGCCTCAGGGCCAGCTTCATTCCCAGGCAGGCTCTCCTCGATGGCTCCTGGCTCACACCTAGCGACCCCATGGGAAGGTTGGCCCGGCCTGGGTTCTGTGCACCTCAACCTGACCACTGCAGCTGGGGGAGTGCCGTACCGTCATTCGCCAGACCTCAGTCAGTGCTTACGGTGACAGCCAGGGGGTGGGGCCCAAGGGCAGCGGTGGCTCACCACAGGACACCAGGTATTCTCAGGGGAGGTAAACCTAGATGACCCTCTGTCTCCGCTGCAGAACAGTGGTGCACGTGACCTTTCTCCTGCTGCAGAGGGAGATTCTCTACGGAGCTGCCGTGGTAGTGATGGTGAAAGCCACATGTGACCGTAGGATCATAGGGACCCTGGAGAAGGTGGTGTGAGAAGTTTCCTTTCCACCTCACCCTGGCCAGGGTTTAGGACCCAGCTGAGCCCAGACCACACTCAATCCCCACAGTGACCTGTGACCTGTCCACAGAAGAGGAACGAAGGCTTAGAGCGGTGGCCTGTCTTGTGGGCACGGCACAGGAACAGGAAGGAAGCTCGGGCACATCGCTGTGGGCCTTTGTCCTCCAGGCCTGGCCACACAAAGTCCTCCTCAGGAAGGAAGCCGGGAAGCAATGGGCTGGGAGACCTTGGGGGTGAAGTCCACCTTGGTCTCTGCGTGCTCAGGCAGGGGTGGGGGTGGGTGGGGAGGGGACCCGATTTGGCTCCACTAGAAGCAAGTATGACCATGGGACAGGGGTGGCATGCTTGGACCGTCCAGTTGGTGACAGCTGTGAGACTGGAAGTGTGATAAAGAGCGTGCTAAAGAGCGTGCTAGTTCTGGCTGCATGCCTGTGCTTCCTGACCTTAAAGACTATCCTGAGTGGCCCTTCTCTCCCAGCCCCTTCACAGACTTCTGCACACAGATGCACACCAGTCCCCGCTGCTGGGGAAAAGGCCTGTGACGCAATGGCCGTGGCCACATCTGTTGAGGGCCTGCTTTGGCGGGGGCTAGGCCCTGTACATGCATCGCCTCCTTCCATCCCTCCAAGGTGGAGTTAATCCCATTTCTTTTCTTTTTCTTTTTCTTTTTTTTTTTTTTTTTATAGAGACCAGGTTTCACCTTGTTGGCCAGGCTGGTCTTGAACTCCTGACCTTGGGGGATCAGCCCGCCTCAGCCTCCCAAAGTGCTGAGATTACAGGTGTGAGCCACCGTGCCCGGCCTCCTTTTTTTTTTTTTTTTTGAGATGGAGTTTCGTTCTTGTTGCCCAGGCTGGAGTGCAATGGCACGATCTCTGCTCACTGCAACCTCCGCCTCCTGGGTTCAAGCGATTCTTCTGCCTCAGCCTCCTGAGTGGCTGGGATTACAGGTGCCAGCTACCATGCCAAGCTAATTTTTTGTAATTTTAGCAGAGACACAGTTTCACTATGTTGGCCAGGCTGGTCTTGAAATCCTGACCTCAGGTGATCTACCCGCCTCAGCCTCCCAAAGTACCGGGTTTACAGGTGTGAGCCACTGTGCCCGGCCGGAGTTAATCCCATTTTGTGGGCAGAGAGACTGAGGCTCAGAGGAGGAGCATGGCCTGACTGTGGTCACATGGCTGGTGATGCAGTGGGAGCCCCCATGTGACCTTGGCACTGATATCTTACACCTCAGGGGTGTAAGGGATCACAATCACAAGTGAGCAGCGGGGGCCACACCCCAGCTTGGCCATGCACAGGGCCCAGCTCGTTATCTGGAGGCTTGGAAGTCTCCCAGGATCCGGCTGTGGTACTGATGGGCGCCCCTCCGCCATTGCTGGGTGTGTTTCTCCCCATATCCTACTTTTGAATGAGCTGCTGGCCTCCCACCATGGGGCCGAGGCTTTGCTCCTGGAGTTCCAGTTCCTGTGCTCTCCTCTTGAGACCCCAAGAACCTCAGAAGATGGAAATAGCCCCTGGCTGTATTGGAGGGCCATTCCTTGCCTCTTCCTTATCTGCCGAGCTCCTGCTATCTGCCAGGACAGAATGAGAGATGGAGTAGCCCCTGCCCCTTAGGAGTGAGACAGCGGAAAACACACGCAATCATTTCCAGGGGCCGAGGGCTGCACTGCGTGTGGTGGCTCCATCTGGTCCCACCATTGAGCCCTGGAGCCCCCGTCTCCTGGGTAGATTGCCCCCTGTCCCCAGTGACCCGCTGTGGGCTAATGTCAGTGTAGGCCCCTGGGTTAGCTGGGGTTCTCCAAATAAACAGAACCAGTCAATGAGAAGATGAGATGAGACGGCCCAGCTCAGCAGTGAGGCAGGAGAACGTGGGGCCAGTTCCTCCGTCCTCAGCCTTTCCTTCTGCTCAGGTCCTTGAGGGTTGGGGGCTCACCCACACTGGGGGCCATCTGCTTCCTGAGTCCGACACTCGAATGCTAATCTCATCCAGAAACACCCCCAGACACACCCAGGAGTAACGTTTAGTTGGGGCACACTGTGGCCTGGTCAAGTTGACACATGAAATTAACCATCACAGCCCCCATTGCGATTTGGAACAAACATCTCTGAAGGCCACCCCAGCTCCAGAGCTCCTGTGAGAGCAGCCAAGGCCTCTGTTTTTTATTTTTTCTTTTTTGTTTTTTGAGACAAAGTCTTGCTCTGTCGCCCAGGCTGGAGTGCAGTGGCAGGATCTTGGCTCACACTAACCTCTGCCTCCCGGGTTCAAGTGATTCTCCTGCCTCAGCCTCCCGAGTAGCTGGGATTACAGGCACCCACCACCATGCCCATTTAATTTTGTATTTTTAGTAGAGATGCGGTTTCACTGTGTTTGCCAGGCTGGTCTTGAACTCCTGACCTTGTAATCCGCCTGCCTTGTCCTCCCAAAGTGCTGGGATTACAAGCATGAGCCACCACGCCTGGCCGACCTCTGTTTCAACAGCCTCACCGCTCAACTTCTCCCTCTGCCCAGTGTTAACATGCGCACTCTGAATGAAGAGATCCCCCTAAACAGGCTTTGTGTAATCAGCATGGCTATTTATTCACCCGGGTGCAGGCAGCCTGAGTCTGAAAAGAGAGTCAGCAGAGGGCGGTGGGATAGGAATTGGTTTTATAGGTTTGGGGTGGGCAGTGGAAATTTACAGAACTTACAGTTTACGGTGTTTTTTTTTGCAAGCTGGGAGGGGGTTGTAGGGTCTGGAGTCAGTAAGTTGACCAAGTTGGTTAGAAAGTCCAATTTCCTTATCAGTCGAGGTGTTTTGGAAAATTTTACCTGACAGGAAACCCAAGCGGCCCTCAGGGGATTGGAGGAACATACTTTATTATGCCAGTGGGCCCAGAAGGGTTTGCACCCAAAAGTTTGGACCCTGGTTAAGAAAAGTACACAGTTTTTCTAGGTAAAGGGGCAGGGGAAGGAACTCAGGACTTTAGACAACACAGCAGGTTTTTTGACAACGAGGCAGTTTTTTGTTTTTGTTTTTTTTTTTTTAATAAAGACGGGGTTTCACCATTGTTGGTCAGGCTGGTCTTGAACTCCCGACCTCAGGTGATCCACCCGCCTTGGCGTCCAAAGTGCTTGGATTACAGGTGGGAGCCACCACACCCGGCCCACAAGGCAGTTTTTTTTTTTAAGATTTTCCAGTTAGTAAGCAATAAGCTGAGGTACAGAAGCAGAAAGAGGCACTTACTAACAAAAATAGGGACAGTTTCAAAAACAGGACGATTGCTGACAACGTGCTGACAAAATCCTGGGCACAATTTCCACTGTATTTCCCCCCTGATGCTCTCTTATGGATATTAGGGAGCATCACCTTTTACACCCTAGTGTTTGTACTTAGCGGCTTGTACCCGCGGAGGGCTAGGGAGGGCTAGTAACTGAGCATTTGTTTTTCTAATTACTGTGAATGTTAATTAGGCAAGGGCCAAAGGCCAAAAGAAGCAATATGGCAGCAAGGGGTTCCATTAGTGGGAGGAGCCATGGTGCCCGATTTTAAAGGTGGGGGGACCATGTGGTTCATGCGTTTGAGAGGCACTGTCTAATTTCAGAGGCCCTTTTAGTTAGCCATTGAGCTGTATTTTGTACCAGTCCCGACCGGTTGGTATAGAAGCAACATTCCTTTTCCAGAACAGAGGTAGGAAATAAGGAACAATAGAGAATGTCTCAAGTTGGCCAGGCGTGGTGGCTCACACCTGTAATCCAAGCACTTTGGAGGCCAAGGCGGGCAGATCACCTGAGGTCGGGAGTTCAAGACCAGCCTGACCAACATAGTGAAACCCCGTCTTTATTTTTTAATTAAAAAAAAAATTTTAATTTAAAAAAGAGAAGAGAATGTCTCAAGTTAATTAGGCCCCGCAGGGGTTGATCATGCTTCGTCTCTTCATGGTCTTCCAGTTACTTTAGATTTCTGGTTCCAGGAGGCCATCCGAGAGGTGTACATGCAGGTCATGGGGGTCGCCATTGCATCCACGGAGCCATCAGTCAGCCTAAAAGACCTTACACCCATTCCTATATCCCTCCCCAGGCCCTGCATGGGGCGCTCCAGGTCCTCAGTCTGCACCCTGGGCCAGGCCCATGACCAAGGGCATTGAAGGAAATGTTGAGTGATGTGGGGGCGGGGTGGTGGGGGGGTGGTCGTGATCACTCACGCCAAGGGGCAAGAAAGAATTCAGGGCGAGTGTGAAATGCAAAGTGAAAGCAGGTTTATTAAGGCCAGGCGCAGTGGCTCATACTATAATCCCAGCACTTTGGGAGGCCGAGGAGGGTGGATCACTTGAGGTCAGGAGTTCAAGACTAGCCTGGCGAACATGGTGAAACCCCCTCTCTACTAAAAATACAAAAAATTAGCCTGGCATGGTGGCGGGCACCTGTAATCCCAGCTACTTGGGAGGCTGAGGCGGGAGAATCACTTGAACCCAGGAGGCGGAGGTTGCAGTGAGCCAAGATGGCACCACTGTACTCCAGCCTGGGCGACAGAGACTCCGTCTCAAAAAAAAGAAAGGAATAAAAGAATGGCTACTCCATAGACAGAGCAGGCCCTAGGGCTGCTGGGTGCCCGTTTTAATGGTTATTTCTTGATTTTATGCTAAACAAGGGGTGGATTATTCATGCCTCCTCTTTTTAGACCATAGAGGGTAACTTCCTGACCTTGCCATGGCATTTGTAAACTATCATGGTGCTGGTAGAAGTGGAACAGTGAGGACGACCGGAGGTCACTGTTGTGGTCATCTTGGTTTTGGTGGGTTTTGGCCAGCTTCTCTACTGCAACCTGTTTTACCAACAAGGTCCTTAGGAGCTGTATTTTGTGCCAACCTCCTCATCCTGTGATTTAGAATGCCGTAACCATCTGAGAATGCAGCCCAGTAGGTTCCAGCCTCATTTTACCCAGCTCCTATTTAAGATGGAGTTGGTTTGGTTCACACGCCTCTGACACCTTTACCTCTGGGCCTCTGTGTTCCCATCAGGACATCAGAGCCTCCGAGGGCACAACCCCAGTGCTCTGGGAGCCTCTGTGTCCGCGCTCAGCCTGGATGGGGGCTCAGTGCTGACTCTGTTTTGTTGGGTCATGGTTGGCCAGTGCTAGGCCAAGCTGGGCTAGACATGGGGTGGGAGGGGTAGCGCCTCTACTCTAGGGAGAGGTGGGGGTGCAATTTGTATAGAGATGACAAGCTCCAGCTTGGAAGGCCTTTTCCGGGCCCTTGGGCCTGGCCCCTAATGCTGATGCCCCTTGTTGGGGCCTGAAGAGCTGCTGCCAGGGGCCTGGCCAGCAGGGGTCTGACCTGGCCTTTGGCCCTCTTCTCCATTGCCCTGTACCTCTCTCAATTTTTTGTTTGTTTGTTTGTTTGTTTGTTTGAGACAGAGACTTGCTCTGTTGCCCAGGCTGGAGTATAGTGGTGAGATTTTGGTTCACTGCAACCTCTGCCTCCCAGGTTCAAGCGATTCTCCTGCCACAGCCTTCTGAGTAGCTAGCGTGCCACCATGCCTGGCTAATTTTTGTATTTTTAGTAGAGATGGGGTTTCACCAGGTTGGTCAGGCTGGTCTGGAACTCCTGGCCTTGTGATCCACCCACGTTGGCTTCCCAAAGTGCTTGGATTACAGGCATGAGCCACCGCGCCCAGCTGATTTTTCTTTTTGTTTTCTTAGAGACAGAGTCTCGCTCTGTCACCCAGGCTGGAGTGCAATGGCTCGATCTCGACTCACTGCAGCCTCCGCCTCCCAGGTTCAAGTGATTTTGTCCTGCCTCAGCCTCCTGAGTAGCTGGGATTACAGGCGCCCACCACCAGACACAGCTAATTTTTGCACTTTTAGTAGAGATGGGGTTTCACCATGTTGGCCAGGATGGTCTCAATCTCTTGACCTCATGATCCACCTGCCTCTACCTCCCAAAATGCTGGGGTTACAGGCGTGAGCCACCGCGCCCAGCCATGCCCTGCACCTCTTCTCACACCTCACTTCCTAAGATAAGTCATGGGGGATCCTGGTGATGGGAGCCATGGAGGGGCTTAGAGCCGGGGAGTGGCCACAGCAACAGGCTAACTGGGAACAGCTCCTTGGCGACAGGGCGGGAAGTGGTGAGCCTGGAGGCAGGGGCAGGCAGCAGGGATGTGCCAGGCTTGGCTGACAAAGCCCAGGACATGGGCCGCAATTGTGAGGCCCGTCTCGGGGGCCAGGAGCATGCTTTGGGCCTGAGGTCACCCGGGTATTGGGCTGTGGCCAACTTGGCCCCATAAACAGTTTCTATTCCTGGGTCTTGGGCTCTGACACCAAATATGGCGTGGCCTGAGTCTGGCACCCCCAACTGTGGTCCAGCGACATCTCCTGCCCCTCTAGGTGGGCCCAGACCCCACCCACACCATGGAGGCAGATCATTCCAGCACTTGGGGCCCCCCAAGTGGCCAGGGGCCTGTGCTACTACTCCTGGTCCTCCAACTTTCCACCCATCCGCATGATTCACATGGCGTTGAAATTACCCAGGACCAAAATAGCCCCTCTCCCTACAGAAGAAAGATGGGGCAGGGGGACACCATGTTTTGTTTTACACCACAGCCCTGTCCTTACTACCCCCATCCCAGGCAGCTCACCCAGCCTCTGACCCCACAGTGATCTGCACACTTAGTGGTCACTCACTTGTTAATTCACTCACTCACTGATTTATTCATTTACTGATCATTCATTAATTCACTTATTGGTTAATTCATGTAATCACTGACTCTTTATTGACTACATACTAAGAGCTGGGCACTGTTCTGTCATTC
Source organism: Cacajao melanocephalus (assembly GCA_963573385.1). Classification (NCBI taxonomy): domain Eukaryota; kingdom Metazoa; phylum Chordata; class Mammalia; order Primates; family Pitheciidae; genus Cacajao; species Cacajao melanocephalus. The sequence continues at coordinate 27,884 of CAUYLG010063311.1, forward strand.
TAGAGCTGAACAAAACACAAAACATAAGGCCGAGCGCGATGGCTCATGCCTGTAATTGCACTTTGGGAGGCCGAGGCGGGCGGATCACAGGTTGGGGGTTCAAGACCAGCCTCGCCAATATGTTGAAATGCGTCTCTACTAAAAATACAAAAATTAGCTGGGCATGGTGGTGGGCACCTGTAGTCCCAGCTACTTGGGATGCTGAGGCAGGAGAATCACTTGAACCCAGGCAGCAGAGGTTGCAGTGAGCCAAGATCGCGCCACTGCACTCCAGCCTGGGTGACAATGAGACTCTGTCTCAAAAAAAAAAAAAACACACACACACACAACACATAGCTATCCTCATGGGGTTGTGTTCCAGACAACCAAAGCAAACAAGTAGGATGTACAGTGTGTTAGAATAAGTGCAAGGATGAGTAACCTAATGAGGCAGCTCTGAAGCAGTTGGGGGGGGGTGGGAATTTCAGGGGGCCCAGGGAGGACCTGGTGGGAAGGGGACTTTTGAGTGGGCACCTGAGGGAACAACCTTCCAAGCAGAAGGACAGCAGGTGCAAAGGCCCTGGCAGCCGCATGAGGCCCGAGGAACGGGCGGCCAGGTGTGGCTGGGGCACAGGTCAGGGGTGTGGGGGACACACAAGGCCCAGTGGATCAGGGCCTCCCATATCACTCAGGGTCTGAGCTGAGAATGACGTGGCCGACGTATTTGTAAAGCATCTGCTGGCTGTCAAGTGAGTGGGTCAGAGTGAGCCTTTTTCCCATGTGCCTGCTGCGTGCTGAGCTCCGAGCCGGGTAGTAGGGAGAGAAGATGCAGGTACACACTTGACGCTTGTCCCCATGGTGCTTATGGAGGTCTGGAGCCACCAAGTCTCCTCCGTCTGACGTGCTCATCCTTGGTGCTTAACCAAGTGTCTCCTCCCTGAGGGAGTCGCCATCTTTGTCTGTTTCCTTTTTTTTTTTTTGAGATGGAGTTTCACTCTTGTTGCCTAGGCTACAGTGCAGTGGTGCGATCTCAGCTCACTGCAACCTCCACCTCCTGGGTTCAAGTGATTCTCCTGCATCAGCCTCCTGAGTAGCTGGGATTACAGGCATGTACCACCACACCTGGCTAATTTTGTATGTTTAATAGAGATGAGGTTTCTCCATTTTGGTCAGGCGGGTCTTGAACTCCTGACCTCAGGTGATCCCCGCCTCGGTCTCCCAAAGTGCTGGAGCCACTACGCTTGGCTTTTTATTTATTTTTTTTTAATAGAGATGGGGTTTCACCTTGTTGGTCAGGGTGGTTTCGAACTCCTGACCTCAGGTGATCCACCCACCTCAGCCTCCCAAAGTGCTGGGATTACAGGCGTGAGCCACCATTTTTTTTTTTTAAAGACGGGCTTTCACCATGTTGGTTAGGCTGGTGTTGAACTCCTGACCTCAGGTGATCCACCCGCCTTGGCCTCCAAAGTCCTTGGATTACAGGCGTGAACCACCATGCCTGGCCCATTTTTTTTTTTTTAATATAGAGTCTGTGCATTGGAACCAAAAAAAAAAAAAAAAAGTGTGTGTGTGTGTCACCCAGGGGGGGGTGCGGTGGGGCAATCTCGGCTTACCACAACCTCCGCCTCCTGGGTTAAAGCAATTCTCCTGCCTCAGCCTCCTGAGTAGCTGGGATTACAGGTGTGTGCCACCACACCTGGCTAATTTTTGTACTTTTAGTAGAGACGAGGTTTTGCCATGTTGGTCAGGCTGTTCTCAAACTCTTGACCGCAAGTGATCAGACTTCCTCGGCCTCCCAAAGTGCTGGAATTACAGGCGTGAGCCACCAGACCTGACCTCTGTTTCTAAATGGTGCTCCCACCAGGCTGAGAGCTCCTTCGGGGCAAGGCTGTGTCTGATTCTCCCCTTCTCCTGGGTACCAGTGCGGGGCCTGCCCTGTCCCTGCCCTCTCCCTGAGAGGTGAAGCAAGTGAATGAATCAGTGAACACATGAGTCCCAGGCCTGACCTGTGTGTGTGGCCAGGGGGACGAAGCCTCTGAGACCTGGCGAACTGTCTCACTCTCTTCTGCCATCTTTTGCAGATGGATTTGGAGGCGCTGCAAGTGCGTGGAAGGGCCGTGTTTGTGTTGGCAAAGAAGGTCGGCTGCTGAACCAAGGTGTGTCTCCCAGAGGCCTGCGGGCTGCCAGGATCCCCAGCTCTCTGCCATGGGCTGCCAAGGCTGGTCAGTTACCAGCCAGTGATATCATCAAGGTTCCCTGCTGTCTACCCTGGTAAGGGCCCAGCCTACGTCACCAAGCCCCAGGCTTCCAGCACCACCCTCAGCCCGTGTGAGATTGCCACTCCAGCTTCTGCCTGTCCTTGGGAAGGGACCAACTCCCAGCTCCCCTTAGCGCCCAGGTTGCACCCAGTTTCTTGACCTTGTGCCCATGTTCTCTGGCACCTAAAGTAGAAATGATGCAACTGTCCCTGGGCTTGCTGAGAGCCAGAGGGGGTGAGTTTGTCACAGAGCACTTAGAAATCATTGAGTCATTGGTGGTCCCACTGGCTGTTAACAGTCAACACAGTTCAGGTCAGTTTGCACCGAGTTCCATCAACACACGGGGTACACTGGCTAGCCACCTCTCCCAGGCAGGGCGGTGCAGTGGTGAGAGCAGGGACCTCAGCCAGGCGGCCTGGGATCTAACTCCTGCACTGTCACTGCTGGCTGTGGGACTCTGCAGCAGGTACAGCACTTCTGTACCTCCATTTTCTGATCTGCAGGGTGGGGGTGGTGATTGTCACCCCATACGGTCGTTGTAAGGGGCCACACATGTTCCCATGTGTGAGATGCTGAGAGAGTCACCCGGTATGGACAGGAGGGACAGCCAGTATTTACTGAATTGTGGATGAATGGATGTTACCCTTGAGTGGGTTCCAGCGTCCTGTCCTGCAGGTGGGAAGACTGAGGCTCAGAGAGCTCAGTAACTTGCCCCAGGTCACACAGCCGGCTCAGGCAGAGGCGGGGTCCCATGCCTCCCAGGTATTCACACAGCCTTGCCCCCAGGAGCAGGATCCAAGCCTGTCTTGTTCCCCCAACCACCTGCGAGGGACCTGGGCATGTTCCTGGCCACCGCCCAAGTGGACATCGCCAGGAAAGAGTGAGGTCTGGGGCAGGAGGACCAGTCGGCGTCATGGCCTACAGCACGACCTCCCTGGTTCTCTCCCACCTGTGTCTATGAGAAGCACAGCTCAGGGTCCGGGCTGGGCAGCCAGGGGACTAAAAGACCCCCTTGTGTCTGGGGCAAAGGGCTCTGGGTGGCAGTAGGCATCCCATCCTTTGTGCCTGGAGCAGGCACCCTGTGAATGTACCTGCCGGGCCAGCCCTTAGCAAGCCAGCACCCGAGCCTGCTGGAGCCCCAGGCCTCATGCTGAATGTCCACAGACCCACTCAGTGGCCTGCCCTTGGACGAGCCTCAGACCTGTCTCATGAAGCTGGACCTCAAATCCCAGGCTGCCCCTCCTAACAGAGCCCTGTGTGTCACATGGCAAAGCCATCACTTCTGACAGTTCTTACATGGACCAGACTCTGGCCTGGGCTTGTGATGGTGGCACACCATGGGTGGCACTGGCCTGGTCCTTGGGGGAGCTCACAGGTGTGTCACAGAGAGTGGAAGGGACCCTGCTCAGACCCCAGTCCATGGCCCACTGTGCTCCCATTTTGTTTTTGTTTTGTTTTTTTTTTTAGATGAGTCTCACTGTGTCACCAGGCTGGAGTGCAGTTGTGCAATCTTGGCTCACTGCCACCTCTGGCTCCCAGGTTCAAGCAATTCTCCTTTCTCAGCCTCCCTCGTAGCTGGGACTACAGGTGCATGCCACCACATCCAGCTGATTTCTGTACTTTTTTTTTCTTTGTTTCTGATTTTAACCAATTCTGCAATAAACTTTTGTGTTTTTAGTAGAGAAGGGGTTTCACTGTGTTGGCCAGGATGGTCTCGATCTCTTGACCTCGTGATCTGCCTGCCTCGGCCTCCCAAAGTGCTGGGATTACAGGCGTGAGCCACTGCACCTGGCCAGTGCTCCCATTTTTTTTAAAGACGGGGTTTCGCCATGTTGGTCAGGCTGGTCTTGAACTCCCGACCACAGGTGATCTGCCTGCCTTGGCCTCCCAAAGTGCTTGGATTACAGGCATGAGCCACCGCACCCGGCCAGTGCTCCCATTTTGTAGGTGAGCAGCCGGCAGGCTAGAATTCAAGCCTTGGCCTCTGTGGCCCCGGGGACCCATGGGCTTGGAAGCCAGGCTTAGCTCTGGCTGATGGTCACAGGAAGCGTTTTCCTTTGGATTGGGAATGCCAGTGGCCTCTCTGATGGCGGGTGTTCATGTCTTACAGACCAGCCAGTCCCTGCTGGAAGCCCCTGGTCCGATCTGGGAGGATCATGTCCAAGCCCCCCGACCTCCTGCTGCGGCTGCTCCGGGGCGCCCCAAGGCAGCGGGTCTGCACCCTGTTCGTCATTGGCTTCAAGTTCACATTTTTCGTCTCCATCATGATCTACTGGCACATCGTGGGAGAGCCCAGGGAGCAGGGGCCGCTCTATAACCTGCCGGCAGACATCCCCTGCCCCACCCTGGCACCCTTCACCCCTCCCTCCCACAGCCCCCCTCCAGGCGACATCTTCTTCCTGGAGACTTCGGACCGGACCAACCCCAACTTCCTCTTCATGTGTTCAGTGGAGTCTGCCGCCAGAACTCACCCCGAGTCCCGTGTGCTGGTCCTGATGAAAGGGCTTCCAGGTGGCAATGCCTCCCTGCCCCGGCACCTGGGCATCTCGCTTCTGAGCTGCTTTCCGAATGTCCAGATGCTCCCGCTGGACCTGCGGGAGCTGTTCCGGGACACGCCCCTGGCTGACTGGTACGCAGCGGTGCAGGGGCGCTGGGAGCCCTACCTGCTGCCCGTGCTCTCTGACGCCTCCAGGATCGCGCTCATGTGGAAGTTCGGTGGCATCTACCTGGACACGGACTTCATTGTCCTCAAGAACCTGAGGAACCTGACCAACGTGCTGGGCACCCAGTCCCGCTATGTCCTCAATGGTGCCTTCCTGGCCTTCGAGCGCCAGCACGAGTTCATGGCGCTATGCATGCGGGACTTCGTGGACCACTACAACGGCTGGATCTGGGGCCACCAGGGCCCCCAGTTGCTCACGCGAGTCTTCAAGAAGTGGTGCTCTATCCGCAGCCTCGCCGAGAGCCGAGACTGCCGCGGGGTCACCACCCTGCCCCCCGAGGCCTTCTACCCCATCCCCTGGCAGGACTGGAAGAAGTACTTCGAGGACATCAGCCCCCAGGAGCTGCCCCGACTGCTCAACGCCACCTATGCCGTCCACGTGTGGAACAAGAAGAGCCAGGGCACACACTTCGAGGCCACGTCCAGGGCGCTGCTGGCCCAGCTCCATGCCCGCTACTGCCCCACGACGCACGAGGCCATGAAGATGTATTTGTGAGGGCCTGCCAGGCCACCTCCCCAACCTGCTCCCGATGGAGGGGGCACTTGGCCGCCCTTCCTGGGGAGGCGAGATTGGGGGCCCAGGAGAGGGAGGCCTGAGCTGCCACCGGGCTTAGCCTGTTGCAAAGGAGGAGCTGTGGGTGCAGGCCCAGTGGAAGGCTGTGGACACCCTCAGGACAGTGCCCTGTGTCAGGGCAGGGCTGACACGTGGCACCAGGGCCAGCAGAGTGAGCTCAGTGAGTGTCCCGGGACTTCTAGATGACAGACAGTAAGGATGAACCTTAGGGCACCCCTGGGTGGCATGGGAAGCCAGGTGGTTTGAGCAAAGATGCCCCCGAGGGCAGAGGCCAGTGCTAAGGGGAAGGAGGGATGAGGTTCCTGGAGAGGAGAGGAGACGGAAAGAGGTAGGAAAGGGGCGGGGAGTCAGGGGAGACCCAGTCCCAGGGGCCCGGGGTGGGGAGTGCTTTTCTCTTTTCTGGTTTTGCTTCCTCTTTCAGAGGGGCCATCAGGGACTGAGCAGGGCAGAGGCCCAGCAGCGCCAGCCTGAGGAGCCCATTAGGGGCAGCCCCTCCTGCCCGCCCCATCCTTCCTCCTCTTCAGAGATGCAAGTGGGGCATGTACCCTCTGCCTATTCACTCAGACAAGGGGTGGGGGTTCTCTAAAGAAAACACCCGCCTCCCTATTATAAACAAAGGAGAATAATAAACAGAATAAAAGTGACTGTCACCTAGTGCCCTGTGATTGGTGAAGTGCATTCAGGCTCACAGCCTCCTCCGCTCCATTCTTCTGACCAGGAAGCCACTGGGTGGACTGGCAGTGACTTCGATGAGGTCTCACAACCTACCCTGCATGGAAGGGCTCGAGACCTGGCTCCTAGCCCCAGCGTCCCTAGTGATGGAGAGCCCCTGAGGTGGGGAATGGGGGAGGCCTGTTTTTCCCTCCTTTTTCAAGGCTCGCAAACACCCGAGGATGAGTCCCACCAGCACAACCACCCCCCATAACAACCTGAATCTGTTTCTCATAAATGGAACCAAATGAGGACACTGAGGAGCCTACCGCTGGAGCAGGGGTGAGCCACTGCCTGTCCAGGGAGGGGTCCCAGCAAGGGAGCTGTGAGGGCCTGTGGGGTCCCTCTGGCCTCAGCCTGGATGCCTGGCTGAGATCCTGGGAGGGAACTGAAGGGCCTATGGGTGGCTCCAGGGCTGGGCCTCATGAATATCTGCTCCCCACAGGGCGAGGCCCCAGCTGGTTCGCATTGTAGAAGCTGCCTGGGCGTTCCCACCAGGCTGGAAGAGAGCTCCCCAGCAGGACTGGGGCTGCTGCCAGTAGCACTGGGGCTCAGCGGGCTGCTTTTTAGCAGCTGAAGCAGGAGATGTTCATTAGGCTCCGTTTTCTGCCCACAGACCGTCTTGGGTGGCATGAGAAGGAGGTGAGCTCCCTGGCTCTTAGGGGTATTCAAGAGTAGAGTATGTGTTTCGTGTTTTGGGTTTTTTTTTCTTTTGAGATGGAGTCTTGCTCTGTCACCCAGGCTGGAGTGCAGTGGCCCCATCTCGGCTCACTGCAACCTCCGCTTCCTGGGTTCAAGCGATTCTCCTGCCTCAGCCTCCCAAGTAGCTGGGACTACAGGCACCCACCACCATGCTGGTGAACTTTTTTGTATTTTTAGTAGAGATGGGGTTTTGCCATGTTGGCCAGGCTGGCCTCGAATTCCTGACCCCAGGTGATCTGCCTGCGTTGGCCTCCCAAAGTGCTGGGATTACAGGCAGGAGCCGCTGTGCCTGGCCCTTAGGGTTTTTAAGTTGGCCAAAGTGTGGAGATCCTTGATTTGCTGAAGAGTGCAGAGTGAAATTCTGGGACAGGGAGATGAAAAAACTGTGTTCTCACACTGATTTCATTTCTCCATGGGGGAGGTCTTTAAACTCCTTAGCATCAGCTGTTTCACAGGAATTTGGGATCTGAAAAACATCTTAAGCTCCTGCCTGTAATCCCAGCACTTTGGGAGCCTAAGGTGGGTGGATCACCTGGGATCAGGAATTCAAGACCTGCCTGGCCAACATGGTGAAACCCCGTCTCTACTAAAATTACAAAAATGAGCCAGGCACGGTGGTGGGCACCTGTAATCCCAGCTACTCGGGAGGCTGAGGCAGGAGAATCGCATGAACCCGGGAGGCGGAGGTTATGGTGCTCTAAGATCACACCCACCACTGCACTCCAGCCTGGGTAACAGAGTGAGACTCCGTCAAAAAAAAAAAAAATTATGTGCATAAATGTCTGCTTAGGGCAGAGAGGTGGGCAGGAAGTGCCAGTTCCCAGGGAGGGTGCTGTTGACTCCTCATCCGCAGCCGTCACAGCCATTCTCCTCCCTCTTCTTTTTTGCTAAGGGAACCCCAATTTTGTTCGACCCTCAGGTGGCCTAGGGCTGTAGAGGAAGCGGGCCCTCCCTTGGCCATGGGGGTGAATCTCCGTTGGTCTAAGACAGTCCTAGTGGTTCCAGTCCCTTCCTAGTAATTGGAGTGGAAACGGGCATGCAATGCTATTCTGGCCAATAAGAGGGAGTCAGCTGGAAAACGGGGTGTCTGAGAAAATTTTCATAGACAAGAAAGCAACATTTCTTTTCAGCATTTGGCATAGAGGTGTAATGGTCAGCACAATGGCAGCCATCTTGAGGCCGTGAGGGGACAAGTCTGAGATCAGAAGTCACCACATCGGATCCTTGAAGACACAGAGATCTCAACGAGCTGCTGAATTAACCAACCCTGGAGGTGGCCTATCCCGACTCGTCTATCACGTGTGTTAGATGCTGTTTACTGTCCTCAAGTGTGCATTCTTCCTGCAGTCCTTAGTGATAGGACACACTGAGTTCTAGGCAGACGTGTCACCTCCCCTTAGCAGCCAATGGGATGTGACAGAAGTGATGTGTGCGAGTCATGGATGATCTCAGACATTTGCTTTGGGCACTCCTCCCCACTTCCCACTGGCTGGAGCATGGCAGCAACTGAAGCGCTTTGCAGGGAACATTTTGGGGGTGGCAGAGTTGCCCTAGTGGCCTTGGAGCACTCACCCTGGGACTGTGATGTGAGACAAACAATCTTCTCTTTTTTTTTTTTTTGAGACAGAGTTCCGCTCCGTTGCCCAGGCTGGAGCGCAGTGGCGCAATCTCAGCTCACTGCAACCTCCACCTCCAGGGTTCAAGTGATTCTCCAGCCTCAGTCTCCCAAGTAGCTGGGACTACAGGTGTGCGCCACCATACCCGGCTAATTTTTTTTTTTTTTGAGACGGAGTTTCACTCTTGTTGCCCAGGCTTTAGTGCAATGGCACGATCTCGGCTCATCACAACCTCCGCCTCCCAGGTTCAAGCGATTCTCCCGCCTCATCCTCCGGAGTAGCTGGGAGTACAGGCATCAGCCACGCCCAGCTAATTTTGTATTTTTTGGAGAGACAAGGTTTCTCCATGTTGGTCAGGCTGGTCTTGAACTCCCAGCCTCAGATGATCTGCCCGCCTCGGCCTCCCAAAGTGCTGGGATTACAGGCATGAGTCACAGGGCCAGACCTAATTTTTTTATTTTTAGTAGAGACGGGATTTCACTATGTTAGCCAGGCTGGTCTTCAGCCAACTCCTGACCACAGGTGATCTGACCGCCTTGGTCTCCCAAAGTGCTGGGATGACAGGCATGAGCCACCGTGCCTGGCTTGGTCTCGTTTCTCTCCTTGGAAGTTGATGGGGGCTGGGCTGGGTTCTGATTCTTGATGGTGGACCGTGGCTGGGAGGAATGTCATTCCCTCTGAGCTTAGGTCTCACTTCCCCTTGGTTTCCTGCTGCTGCTGCTGCTGCACCCGCCCTGGAAGGGGATGCTCCTCCCGCCCATCCCGCATTGCAGCACTGGTCACACCTGAGTGTGGTCAGGGCCTGAAGCCTGGTCCCACCCTGATGCCCAGCCTCACAGCGGAATTCCCAGCACACCTTGCACTGGGCTGGTCCAGGTTAGAGCAAGCAGAGATTTAGGAACAAGTGAAGCATGAAACCAGACTTCCAGGAACACAGGGGCTCACTCATCCCCGATGTCTGCTAGGCACTCAGAGGAGGACATTACAATTTAATATTTAAACAAGAAGTTGAATATTGATACACCAGGCAGGGGAAATTATTTTCCCTCCCCTAGAGCGGCTGGGAAAGTGACTCCCTGCTTGCCCGTGCCTGGCCAGCTGGGAAGATTCTTAAATAACTGACAGGATGCCGGCCCCAGGGCCCCTCTTGGGCTATGCAGTGCCCCCCCAGTAAAGGATGGGTCCACATCTTTCTCAGTCCTGGCCAAAAACATCTGTGAACACACCCACTAGAAACAAGCCAGGAACAAACCGCAGCTCTGAGAATCTGATTACATTTCCCCAGAACAGCTTTCCACAGAGCGAGCACCCCTCCCTCCTTTCCCAGAACTCACTTGCCCAACAACTGTTCCTCTTTCTGCTCCTGCAAGGCAGGGAGGCGCAGCCTGAGGCAACCAGGCCCTCAGGCAACAACCAGCTGGGTTGGGGTGGGGGGCAGGACAAAGTACAGGGTCCTTCTGGAATCCCCCTAAGCAGAGGGCAGGGGCCAGACTCCTCTGCTACCTGTGGGGGCTCCAAAGGGGACACTGGACTCTGGTCTTTGGCTGTTGGCACAGGGAGGTGGAGAGTGGCTGCTGCCACCTGAGGCGGGCACTGGACCCTGGCTCCCCAGCCAGCCTCCTTCCTACCCTGCGCACAGGACAGTGAAGGTGTGGGTTCAAATCTTAGCACTGTCACCTACTTGCTGAGCCTCTGTTTCTCCCACGTGGAAAGTGGAGGTGTGATGATAACACCACTCTGTCGTAGAGAATGTGCTTTGTGCCAGGGGCTGGGCTGGCTCATTTGATCATTATGACTATGCTGGGAGGGGGCACCACCCATCTCTTTCCAAAAGGTGAAACACACAACTCTGGCCAGGGGTCAGAGGCCAGGAGGCAGGAACAGAGGATCTGTGGGACCCCTGCCCTGCCCTGGGTCTTAGGCCCCTTGCTCCCAGCCCACAGGTGCCAGAGCACAGCGCCATGATGGGCAGAGGCTGGGGCTCTCACCTGGCACCTTCTGGCCTTCAGACTTTCTGCTGTTACCCCTGCCCTGCCTATGCCCGTCGTCACTGCCTCTGTTCTCCAGGATGCTGCTGTTACTTCTGGCCAGCAGGATCCTGGCCCATTGACAACAGCTGCATTAAGAGGCTGGACTGAGGCCGGGCGCGATGGCTCATACCTGTAATTCCAGCACTTTGGGAGGCTGAGGTGGGCAGATCACTTGAGGCCAGGAGTTTGGGACCAGCCTGGCCAATATGGTGAAACCCTATCTCTACCAAAAATACAAAAGTTAGCCGGGCTTGGTGGTGGGTGCCTGTAATCCCAGTTATTCAGGAGGCCGAGGCAGGAGAATTGAACCCTGGAGGTGGAGGCTGCAGTGAGCTGAGATAACACCACTGCACTCCGGACTGGGCAACAGAGTGAGGCCTTGTCTCAGGGAAAAAAAAAAAGAGAGAGAGACTGGGCAGGCACAGGTTCAGTGAGATAGAGCCCCCACCTCTGCTGCCGTCAGCCTCTCCAGCCCCACCATCCAGGCTGGTGGACGGGGGTCCTTACTAGAATGCGGAAGAGGAAGAGTCAACACAGCGCCTCTGCCTCTCCACTGCCCAGCTTCTCAGAGGCAAGGATGCCAGGAGCATCTGGTACGTCTCCCATTCTCCGACAGAGCCCAGTCTGGCAGATGTGAGGAGGGTCTGGGGCCGAGGCTGCCTCCTGGATCTGGTTTCCAGAACATGGTCCTCGGGGAAGGCCAGTGAGTACTCCCAGCCTGCAGTCCTGTAGAGCTGGCAGCGGCTGCTCAAGCCTGCTCTCGCCCGATTCTCTGGGTTAGGAGGAGTCAAGGGTACAGGTTGGGCCCAGTGCAGTGGTTCAGACCTGCAATCCCAGCACTTTGGGAGGCCGAGGCGGGACGATCACTTGAGGTCAGGAATTCAAGACTAACCTGCCAAACATGGTGAAACCCCATCTATACTTAAAAAAATCCAAAAATTAGCTAGGCGTGGTGGCGCATGTCTGTAATTCTAGCTACTCGGGAGGCTGAGGCACAAGAATCACTTGAACTCACACGTGGAGGTAGCAGTGACAAGAGATGGTGCCGCTGCACCATCGCCCAGGCTGGAGTGCAGTGGTATAATCATGGCTGTCTGCAGCCTCAAATTCCTGGGCTCAAGAGATCCTCTCACCTCAGCCTCAGGTAGCTGGGACTACAGGCCTGGGCTACCACACCCACCCAGCTAATTTTTAATTTCTTTCTTTTGCAGAGTAAGGGTTTCGCCATGTTGTCCAGGCTGGTCTCAAATTCCTGGCCTCAGGGATCCACCCGCCGTGGCCTCCCAAAGTGCTAAGATTACAGGCATGAGCCACCGTGCCCAGCCTGGCTATTGTTTCTTGAAGTGCTGGTTAAGTGGTGAAAATTAACCGGTCTTAGACTTAGGGTTTGTGGACTTCAAGAATATTTACATGAACAACAAGACAGAGGCCGTGAGGGTAGAGAGCGCGGAGGGAGAGGCACCTGGGCCAGGGAACAGGGCTGGATTTGGGGGAGTTATGCAGCCTGGCTTCTGGCCGAGTGTCTGGAGAGATGGGAGGATGGGCAGATGAGATTCAGCTGAGACTGAATGCGAGGGCGCCCCCAGAGATGTGGCTTCCGGCGACCCAGGTTGAGGCGCTGACCTTTAAAAAAAATTTTTTTTTTGAGATGGAGTCTCACTCTATCGCCCAGGCTGGAGTACAGTGGTGCCATCCCGGCTCACTGCAACCTCCGCCTTCTAGGTTCAAGCGATTATCCTGCCTCAGCCTCCTGAGTAGCTGGGATGATAGGCACCCACCACCACACCTGGCTAATTTTTGTATTTTTAGTAGAGATGGGGTTTCACCACATTGGCCAGGCTGGTCTCAAACTCCTGACCTCAGGTGATCCGCCCACCTTGGCCTCCCAAAGTGCTGGGATTATAGGCCTGAGCCACTGCGCCCAGACAAGCTGATCTTAAGAAGAAATCTGACAGGACAGTGGGATGGAGAGTGATAGGGGAGATGGGACTACATTGGTTGGGGTGGCCATGGAAGGTGGCCCTGGGAATGTGGCTCTTGAGTTTATTCCTGCAGAAGGAGCAGGAGGTGGTCACAGGCAGAACTGAGGAAGAAGCGGCTGGAGTGCAGGGTGATGGGGACTGGTGCCGTAAGAAGGAGGGCTGATTCCGGGCGAGGGAGCTGAATGAGAGGCCTGGAACCCGAGCACCCATTCTAGGGGCTGCCTGCCCCAGAGAGTGGGTCCTGGAGGAGGGCCTGGGGGAGATGGGGAGAGGACCAGAGCCCGCAGTGGCCAAGGAGTGAGTGAGCAGGGTGACGTGGAGGCGTTCTTCTGGAGCTGCTGCTGACGTGGGGCTTCAGGAAAGAGCCAGAAGCTGGGCCCTCAGACTCCCCATGTCAGCATCGCCAGGCGCTCTCACCTGGGACAAAGGCAGCAAGCGGCCACACACACCTGTCTATAGAAAGGGGCTGGCAGGGATCCAGAGGCCTTGCGGGAACCCTGGGGTATGGGGCATGGGCAGGGGATGGTGGGGGCTCCGCCACGTCTCTGCCAGTCCCGCCCACACCCTCAGAGCAGAGGCCAGGCCAGAGTTCAAGGAGATCTGGGATAGATGCTGGCCAACTGCACTGTGCAGGCACAGCTGGGCTTAGGAGCAGGGGCTGGGTCCATCTGCTCTATGGGGTGAGGGAGATTTGGTGTCCTTTTCTGTGGAACAGGAGACCCCATTTATCTCTGCCATGAGACCACATCCTCCTCCTGGAGCCCAGAGTGGGGTTCCCTTTTGGCCCCAGCCCAGTCCAGGGTTGGACAGCACACACCTGCTTACTGAGGGTTGAATAAATGAGAAACATCCCCAGGGGCTGAGCGACCTGCACAAACCCCAAGCCTTCTCCAGGGGCACTCAGATCCCTCTGATGTTGCCCTAAAGACCTCAGTGCCTCCATGTGCAGAAGCTCACACCTGTAATCCCAGCACTTTGGGAAGCGAAGGTGGGTGGATCATTTGAGGCCAGGAGTTCAAGATCAGCCTGGCCAACATGGCAAAACCCCATCTCTCCTAGAAATGCAAAAATTGGCCGGGCATGGTGGCAGATGCCTGTGGTCCCAGCTACTCAGGAGGCTGAGGCAGGAGAATCACTTGATCCCGGGAGGTGGAGGTTGCAGTAAGCTGAGTTCGCACCGTTGCACTCCAGCCTGGGCAACAGTGTGAGACTTCATCTCAAAAAAAAAAAAAAAAAAGTGCCCTCAACAGCAGGGGCTGATGATAGGGTGAGCTAGGCCTGCAGACCAGGGGGTGGGGAGGGGCCAGGCTCTTGGAACTTAGAGCCTTGGGGCCCCTGGGAAATTCACCTCAAACATTACCTTAGAAACTCAAGAGACGGCCGGGCATGGTGGCTCTCGCCTGTAATCCCAGCACTTTGGGAGGCCGAGGTAGGTGAATCACCTGAGGTCAAGAGTTTGAGACCAGGCTGGACAACATGGTGAAACCCCATCTCTACTAAAGATACAAAAATTAGCTGGGCATGGTGGCAGTCACCTGTAATCCCAGCTCCTCGGGAGGCTGAGGCAAGAGATCACTTGGACCCGGGAGGCAGAGGTTGCAGTGAGCCTAGATCATGCCATTGCACTCCAGCCTGGGTGACTGATAGAGCAAGACTCCATCTCAAAAAAGAAAAACTAAAGAGTGAATTGGGGACATGCAAACCACACTTGAGAGACCTCTCAGAGGGCTGTCCTGCAGTGTCACGGACAGGATGTTTTTCTAGCAGCTGCTAGAACTGGCCACAAACTCCCCGTGAGAGCTGAGCAAGTTATATCTTGGAGTCTCAGTTTCTTCATCTGCAAAGCTGGGGCCAGGAACCAGGGAGCCTTTATCCAGTTTCTGGCCCTAAAATTCCTCATTGGATGAAGCTCTCCAGTGGTCTTGGGGTAAGAGCTGGAATGTGGCCATAGGCCCTTTGTAAGGCATGGGTGGGATTGGGGGTTTGCACCCAGCTACCTTGGAGGGTGTCTGTGTCGGGGATTGGGAGGAAGGCTCCAGATGCAGCCCACAGAGCCACGAGAGGTCACCCGTGCCAGGAGGCCACATCACAAAGTCCAGAGGCAGTGGAGGCCCACGTGATGTCCCTAGGCGGCTGGCATGGTCCAGGGGAAAGTGCCTACCACGTGCTACCTCACCCAGCCCTCTAATGTGGGTATCGTGACTATCATTTTGCCAAAGAGGAAGTGGGTGCCCAGAGAGGGCAGGTGTATTTTCAGAAACACACAGCTGCGTCTAGGGCATTTCCAGCTCCTGCCATCCAGAACAGTGGCAGCAGCTCAATCTTGAGCCCAGAACCACATGCACCCTGGCCCCATGGTCCTCTTCTGTCCTCTCTCTGCCCTGGCCCCTCTGTGCACAGAGCACCTCTGTCTCCCTGTAGGCTGTGAGCATCTCAAGGACAAGGTCAGATTGTAGATTAACACCTTTCACAGGCTGCAGGATTTTACGTTTCACAAAGCACTCCCTCTCCCTCTTCTGCACAGAACTCTGCAAGGCAGATGTGAGCCCGGGTGACCCAGGAGGACTCTGAGGCCCTGAGAAGTTGGAGGACTTGCCCAAAGCTCACAGCTCGTAGGAGGCAGGGCCGCAGTCCAGGTCTGCCTGACTAAGCTTGGGCATATGTCATGTTCCACCCTCCCTTAGACAAACCCAAGAAGGGCCAACTTGCTCATGGGGAAATGGAGGCAGGGCCACAAGACCACCCCTCCATCCACACAGTCAGACACAAGCCGCGGTCAGGTCCATTCCATCAGGGAAGGTGCTGTTAGAAGCCAGGAGACTGACTGTAATAGGGGTGTCCAGGCAGAGTGAAGCCCTCGGGGAATAAGTTCCCTAGCTCGCCCTGCTGCTGGCAGCCATGCCCAGTGCCTGGCCCAGCCTCCCTGGCTGCTCTGAGAGGCCTGGCCCTGGCTCTGCAGGCACTGGAGCCAGCGGAGGCATCTGGATCCCATAAGCTTGTCATGAGCTGGTTTGAGCAGAACAACCTCAGCAGCCCCCAGAGAGTCCCCTCGCCCCTGGCTGCACGGATGCAGCTCCCATCTGTTCCCAGCCCGCCGCAGCTCCTGGGGTGGAGAGTGTGAATCCTCAGGGAGCGTTGTCTAGAGGCCGTGGGCTGGATGGGGATCCCAGGCTGACCAGTGGACACGGCCTGAAGCCTCCTGCACTGCACTTGCTCTATTTTGCCTGTAAGCGCCTCCGCCATCGGACTGTGAGCTACTCCAGGACAAGAACTGTGTCTGGGGCCAGGTGCAGTGGCTCACACCTGTAATCCCAGCACTTTGGGAGGCCGAGGTGGGCAGATCACCTGAGGTCGGGAGTTCGAGACCAGCCTGACCAACATGGAGAAACCTCATCTCTACTAAAAATACAAAATTAGCCTGGCGTGGTGGCACATGCCTGTAATTCCAGCTACTCGGGAGGCTGAGGCAGGAGAATTGCTTGAACTCAGGAGGTAGAGGTTGCAGTGAACCAAGATCATGCCGTTGTCCAGCCTGAGCAACGAGAGTAAAACTCTGTCTCAAAAAAAAATGAAAAAAGAAGAACTGTGTCTGATTTATCTGTGAGCTACCAGCATCGCCCTCCCTGGGACTTGGCGCAGAGAAAGTGTCAGGTGACTGCTAAATGAATGAGCGAAGGATTGAATGAATGAAGCATCATCTCCGTGGATTAGCCAGGGTCCAGTTAGGAAAACAGGAACTTGATGAGTTATTTAACCATAAACTATTTAATGTATAGGGAGTTGGTTAAAGAGGCATTGGCAAAGCCATAAAGAGAACCCTGAAGGCCGCAGAGATGGCCACCTCCAAGAAGCACCTACCACGCCAGAAAGTGGGTGGATTGCTTGAGCCTGGGAGTTTGAGACCAGCCTGGGCAACATAGGGAGATCCATTTATACTAAAAATAAAAAAAATTAGCCATGCATGGCGGCCTGTGCCTGTAGACAGCTATTCACTGGAGTTGGTTTTTCTTGACTAAGATTTTGTCATGAGGAAGTTTCCCACTGCTATTGAAATATTGAATTGCTAAAGGCAAAGAAGACACAGGAAACGCTTACATTCTCCTGAAATTTAAGGAACTTTAGGTTTGGGATTTGTGTTTTTTAAGCACAATTAGTGTTGACACATTTGTTGGATGGATTTCAAGTTCAGACACTAATATTGTCATAGTGGCTCCTAACTGTTAAAGTTTGGCTCTGTGTCCCACCCAGATCTCACCTTGCATTGTAATAACCCCACATGTCAAGGGCGGGACCAGGTGGAAGTAATTGGATTATGAGACCGGTTTCTCCCGTGATGTTTTTGTGATAATTAGTGGGTCTCCTCCACTTCTCTTTTTTGTTTTTGAGCCGGAGTCTGGCTCTGACTCAGCCGGAGTGAGGCTGGAATGCAGTGGCGCAATCTTGACTCACTGCAACCTCCACCTCCCAGGTTCAAGTGATTCTCCTGTCTCAGCCTCCCATGTAGCTGGGCATACAGGCGTCTACCACCATACCCACCTAATTTTTTGTATTTTTAGTAGAGACAGGGTTCACCATGTTGGCGAGACAAGTTTCAAACTCCTGACCTCAAGTGATCCATCCACCTTGGCCTCCCAAATTGCTAGGACTATAGCCATGAGCCACTGCACCTGGCCTCATTTTTTTTTTTTTTTTTGAGATGGAGTCTCGCTCTGTCACCCAGGCAGGAGTGTAGTGGTGCAATCTCAGCTCACTGCAGCCTCCACCTCCCAGGTTCCAGCGATTCTCCTGGCTCAGCCTCCCAAGTAGCTGGAACTACAGACATGCACCACCACGCCTGGCTAATTTTTATATTTTTAGTAGAAATGGGGTTTCACCTTGTTGGCCAGGATGGTCTTGATCTGCCCACCTCGGCCTCCCAGAGTGCTAGGATTACAGGCGTGAGCCACCACGCCCGGCCCATTTCTCATGTTTTCTTTTTCTCTCTCTCTTTTTTTCTTTTGAGAGACTCAAGCAAGACTTTGAGGTCTTTCTCTGTTACCAGACTGGAGTGCGGTGGCACAATCATGGTTCATTGCAACCTCAACCTCCCAGGCTCAAGCCTTCCTCTCACTTCAGCCTCCTGACTGGCTGGGACCAGGCACATGCCATCATGCCCAGCTAATTTTTGTATTTTTTTGTAGAGATGGGGTTTCACCATATTGTGTAAACTGGTCTTGAACTCCTGGGCTCAAGCAATCTGCCTGCCTCTGCCTCCCAAAGTGTTGTGATTATAGGCGTGAGCCATCTTGCCTGGCCCCCTCCTCCATTTCTGCCCCTGCCTTGAGCCTCTCCAGGGTTTGGGCTGGAGCCCCACCCACTCCTGCCCCAGAAACCCCTCCCCACTTCAGTTCTGCTTCTGTAACCTCCAACCTCTGCACCCCTCATCCGGTTTCCTGTCCCAGGGAAGTCCCCCACCCACCTAACAGGCCTCAGAGCCAAACCACCCAAGTATTTCCTCAACAGGAAACTCAACATCCCAGCCATGCTGGGAAAACAAGGCTTAAAAAAAATTAAAGTCGATAAAAATCCCCAAATGACTCTGTTATATTTTGACAGAAAGGGGAAAAAACAGAATTTCACAAACTGGATTTTGGCATTGCAAAATGGTCATTGACGCTCCCAACTTCGCAGAGACAGAAAGGAAAATTTGCAAAGAGCTTATGTTCTAATTTTCTGTAAATTCAGTCCATCTCCTAGTTCCATTACAGAAGGTCAGAACTGAGGCAGAGGGAAAAGAGTTCACATGAAAAAAATGAAGGAGAGAAAATATCAGGCTCGGTGTGATGGTTCATGCCTGTAATCCCAACACTTGAGTAGGCCAAGAAGGGCAGATCAATTGAGCCCCCGAGTTCGAGACCAGCCTGGGTAACATGGTGAAAACCCATCTCTACAAAAAATACAGAAAAAATTAGCCAATCATGGTGGTGAGCACCTGGAATTCCAGCTACTTGGGAGGCTGAGGAAGGAGGATTATTTGAGTCCAGGAGTTTGAGGCAGCCTGGGCAACATAGCAAGATCTGTCTCTAATTAAAAATATATATATAGGTGGGGCGCAGTGGCTTACACCTGTAATCCCAGCACTTTGGGAAGCCGAGGTGGGTAGATCACAAGGTCAGGAGATCAAGACCATCCTGGCTAACATGGTGAAACCCCGTCTCTACTAAAAACATGCAAAAAACTTAGCCGGGTGTGGTGGCACGTGCCTGTAGTCCCAGGTACTTGGGAGACTGAGGCAGGAGAATCACTTGAACCCAGGAGGCAGAGGTTGCAGTGAGCCGAGATCATGCCACTGCACTCCAGCCTGAGCAAAAGAGCAAGACTCCGTCTCAAAAAAAAAAAAAAAAAAACTCCATTGTGGGCCAGGTGCAGTGGCTCCACACCTGTAATCCCGGCACTTTGGGAGGCCAAGGTGAGTGGATCACCTGAGGTCAAGAGTTCAAGACCAGCCTGGCCAACATGGTGAAAACCCGTCTCTAGGAAAAATACAAAACTTAGCGGGTGCAGTGGCAGGTGCCTGTAATCCCAGTCACTAGGGAGACTGAGGCAGCAGAATGACTTGAACCCGGGAGGCAGAGGTTGCAGTGAGCTGAGATCGTGCCACTGCACTCCAGCCTGGGCTACAGAGTAAGACCTTGTCTCTGAAAGCAAAACACCTCCATTGTGGCATATGACAGAGGAGTGGTGCTGGGGAGGAACTAGCCATGTCTGCTAGAGAGAGTTCCTCTGGGAAAATGCAAGTCATTTTATGGCATGACTTCCCAGAATGCACTATGCTGAAGCATGAAAAATGTCACACTTTGTTTTACTTGGAACTTGCTAGCATCTTGGGCACAATTCCACTTTGTTGTTAATGCTGAAACCACAACCCAAGACAAAAATGTAACGGTTTTTGGACTTTGCTGTGATTCAGAGTCAAACTGGTCAGGTTTGACCCTGGGCCCTCTTTCAAGAGCTGCGTGGCTGTAGGCAAGTTGCAGCCTGCTGTTCCTCAGTTCCCTCATCTGTAAAATGGGGTTAACAATTGCTTCTGTCTCATATGATTGCATGTGGGTGGTTGGTAGCGGTGGCTCAAGCCTGTAATTCCAGCACATTGGAAGGCCCAGGAGGGCTGATCATCTCAGGACAGGAGTTTGAGACCAGCCTGGCCAACATGGTGAAACCCCATCTCTACTAAAAATACAAAAAATTAGCCGGGCGTGGTGACGCATGCCTGTAATCCCAGCTACTTGGGAGGCTGAGGCGGGAGAATCACTTGAACCCGGGAGGCGGAGGTTGTAGTGAGCCGAGATCATGCCGTTGCACTCCAGCCTGGGCAACAGAGCAAGACTCCGTCTCAAAAAAAAAAAAAGAGATTGTATGTGGGAGCACCCAGCACAGCACAGGTGCAATGGAAGGGCTCGATGAACACCATCATTGCTATTACTCCTCGCTTCCTCATTTGCATAATCAGGGGTGTGGTAGCTAATCTCCAACGATGGTTTCAAACAATTCTTCCCTTGTCTGCATACATATACCACTCTCATCAAGATGTATGTGGAGGCCAAAACCACTCCGTCTCATATGCTAATCTGCCATGTTGACTTCTGATTGTTTTCTTAGACGGAGTTTCTCTCTTGTTGCCCAGGCTGGAGAGCAATGGCGCAACCTCAGCTCACTACAACCTCCACTTTCCAGTTTCAAGCGATTCTCCTGACTCAGCTTCCTGAGTAGCTGAGATTACAGGCACCCACCACCGCACCCAGCTAATTTTCGTATTTTTGGTAGAAACCGGGTTTCACCATGTTGGCCAGGCTGGTCTCGAACGCCTGACCTCGTGATCCACCTACCTCGGCCTCCCAAAATGCTGGGATTATAGGCATCAGCCACCATGCCAGGCCTTTTTTTTTTTTTTTTTGAGTTTAGCTCTGTCACACAGGCTAGAGTGCAGTGTCCTGTTCTCAGCTCACTGCAGCCTCTGGCTCCTGGGTACAGAGGTACAGCAGCAGAAGTGGAGATGTGCCATTCGGGGCCTGACCTTTAAGAGAGGAGAAAATTTCCACTTCCTTTCTTGGAACCCAAATGCCATACTGTGAGGAAGCCCGATTGAAACCACCTTTGCAAAGCCTATGACAGCCGGATAAGTCCAGCGTGGCTGACTCCATCCTGCTTCCAGCCTCACGGGCTAGCTGTCCTTGTACATTCCTGGGCGTAGGCCAAGCTCACCGTGGGAGGAATCTAGTTTATAGTTTGTTTGTTTTTTCTTTTTCAACTTTTATTTCAGGTTCAGAGGACGCATGCGCAGGTTTGTTATGTGGGTGAATTGCCCGTGGCTGGGGTTTAGTATAAAGATGTTTTCATCACCCAGGTGGCAAGCACAGTCACTGATAGGCAGCTTTTTGATCCTCACCTGCTTCCACCCTCCACCCTCAAGTTGGCTCTGCTATTGGTTATTCCCCTGTTTGTGTCCAGTTTAATTTTTTGTTGTTTGTTTGAGATGGGGTTTCGCTCTCGTTGGCTCAGGCTAAAGTGCAATGGCAGGATCTTGGCTCACCACAACCTTTGCCTCCCAGGTTCAAGTGATTCTCCTGCCTCAGTCTCCTGAGTAGCTGGAATTACAGGCATGCACCACCACGCCCAGCTAAGTTTGTATTTTTAGCAGAGATAGGGTTTCTTCATGTTGGTCAGGCTGGCCTTGAACTCCTAACCTCAGGTGATCCACCCACCTCGGCCTCCCAAAGTGCTGGGATTACAGCCGTGAGCCACTGTGCCTGGCCTTAAATTTTTTAATTAAAAAAAAATGTTTGTTTGTTTGGGACAGGGTAGAGTCTTGCTCTGTCACCCAGGCTGGAGTGCAATGGCAGGATCTTGGCTCCTCGCAACCTCCACCTCCTGGGTTCAAGTGATTCTCCTGCTTCAGCCTCCTGAGTAGCTGGGATTACAGGCATGTGCCACCATGTCTGGTTAATTTTTTGTATTTTTAGTAGAGACAGGGTTTTCTCCATGTTGGTCAGGCTGGTCTTGAACTCCTGACCTCAGGTGATCTGCCCACCTCAGCCTCCCAAAGTGCTAGGATTACAGGCGTGAGCCGCCTTGCCCAGCCATCATCATTATTGTCAATTGTTTTTTAAGGTGGAGCCTTGCTTTGTCGCCCAGACTGGAGTACAGTGGTGCAATCTTGGCTCACTGCAATCTCTGCCTCCCAGATTCAAGCAATTCTTCTGCCTCAACCTCCCCAGTAGCTGGTATTACAGGTACGCGCCACCATACCTGGCTAATTTTTTTTTTTTAATTTTTAGTAGAGAAAGGGTTTCGCCATGTTGGCCAGGTTAGTCTCGAACTCCTGACCTCATGATATGCCTGTTTCAGCCTCCCAAAGTGCTGGGATTACAGGCATGAGCCCCCACGCCCAGCCAATTAATACTTTTTTTACTGCAATAATACTGTCTGGATGAATTGGTTTATCTGTGCAGCAGGCAAGACAAATCTGTCAGGCAATTTCACAAGCAGCTGCGTGGATAGGTCCACACGGAGGGTAACAGAGGCTCCCAGCCACCCAGCAGTCTCAGCTGAGCTCCCAGCCACGAGAATGAGCTATCTTGGAAACGTAGTCAAGGGATCCCAACTGGGATTTTGTGCTGAGCCCACGAAATTGTAATATTGTGGCCAGGTGTGGTGGCTCACACCTGTAATCCCAGCATTTTGAAAGGCTGAGGTGGGAGGATAAATGGAGCCTGAGTTCGAGACTAGCCTGGGCCACACAGCAAGACACCATCTCTGTTTTTTAAAAATCGCAATATTGTGAGCCAATGAATGACTGTTGTTTTAAACTGCTGAATTTTGAGGTGGTTTGTTAAGCAGTGATCAATGATCAGAAGACAGTGTAGGATGGCGCAGAAACAAAGAATACACATGGCATTGCTTTGGGGATCAGAGAGTCTGAAGGACCTGCATGAAACTGTTAGTGAAAGCTTAAAGAACAGTGGAGAAATCCCTTTTTGTTTTTTTGAGGAGATGGAGTTTCACTCTTGCAACCCAGGCTGGAGTGCAATGGCGTGATCTCGGCTCACTGCTTACTGGCCACCACACCCAGCTAATTTTTTTGTATTTTTAATAGAGATAGGGTTTCAGCATGCTGGCCAGGCTGGTGACCTCAGGTGATCCACCTGCCTTGGCATCCCAAAATGCTGGGATTACAGGCATGAGCCACCACATCTGGCCCGACAGAGAATGTTTTAAATTTTTTGTCCTGTTTTGTTTTTGAGACAGAGTCTTACTCTGTCGCCCAGGCTGGAGAACAGTGGCACTATCTCAGCTCACTGCAACCTCCACCTCCCCGGTTCAAATGATTCTCCTGCCTCAGCCTCTGGAGTAGCTGGGACTACAGGTGCATTCCACCATGCCCGGCTAATTTTTTTGTATTCTTGGTAGAGACGGGTTTTTACCATGTTGGTCAGGCTGGTCTTGAACTCCTGGAGTTCATGCCACAGAACTCCAGCCTGGGTGACACGGTGAAACTTGTCTCAAAAAAAAAGAGGGTGAGGTGCCCTCTGGTTCCACGGTGCATGTGATTGGCTTGTTTGTATAATTCCATGAGCTGGCAGGGAACTGAAACCAGCTACCAAAGGAGAAGCAGGAATTGTACCTAGTCCACTTGGTAAGGAGGGTAGCTTGGCTGGAGTACCTTATGCTGAAATGTTGAAAATGCCAGCTATTTTCTTTTAGCTGCTTATGATCAAATACAAGAGTATAATGAGTGAAAAAGGAACTATTCAGATTTCAGGTAGAATTAAGAGGGCAAAAAAGGATCCAGGATTTGCTGGCTTCAAACATGTAAATTATCATGTAATTTTGTTTTTTTTGAAACAGGTTCCGGCTCTGTTACCCAGGCTGGAGCGCAGTGGTACAATCTTGGCTCAGTGTAACCTCTGCCTCCGCAGCTGAAACCATCCTCCCACTTCAGCCTCCTGAGTAGCTGGGACTAGTGCCCACTATCATGCCTGGCCAGTTTTTGTATTTTTGGTAGAGACAGAGTTTGACCCTGTTGCCCAGGCTGGTCTCCAGCTTCTGGGTTCAAGCGATCCTCCTGCCTCTGCCTCCCAAAATGGTAGAATTACAGGCATGAGCCGCCCCACCCAACCTAATTTCAGGGTTTTTTTCCCCCCTGTTTTTTGAGACAGAGTTTCACTCTTGTCACCCAGGCTGGAGTGCAATGGCACAATCTCCGCTCGCTGCAACCTCCACCTCCTGGGTTCGAGCAATTCTCCTGTCTCAGCCTCCTGAGTAGCTGAGATTACAGGCACCTGCCACCATACCTGGCTAATTTTTGTATTTTTGGTAGAGATGAGGATTCACCATGTTGGCCAGGCTGGTCTCGAACTCCTGACCTCAAGTGATCCACCTGCCTCAGTCTCCCAAAGTGCTGGGATTACAGGCTTGAGTGACTGCACCTGGCCCTAATTTCATTTTTTAAACAATGAAGTATTGCTTCTTGGCCTTTTGGCTAAAATCAAGCATAAACAATGAGGTTAGTTTCTTTTTCTTTTTTTTTTTAAAGAGACAGGGTTTCACCATGTTGGTCAGGCTGGTCTTGAACTCCTGACCTCGTGATCCGCCCGCCTCGGCCTCCCAAAGTGCTGGGATTACAGGCATGAGCCACCTCACCCGGCCAGTTTCTTTTATAATAAACTTAGCCTCGCAGTAAAAGATTTTTAAAAACAGCCGGAAAAAAAAAAAAAAAAAGCCGGGCCCAGTGGGTCACGCCTGTAATCCTAGCACTTTGGGAGCCTGAGGTGGGTGGATCACCTGAGGTCAGGAGTTCAAGACCCACCTGGCCATCATTGTGAAACCCCATCTTTTAAAAAACAAAAACAAAAAAAAAACAGCCAGGTGTGGTGGCTCACGCCAGTAATCCCAGCACTTTGGGAGGCTGAGGCGGGTGAATCACAAGGTCAAGGGATCGAGACCATCCTGGCCAACATGGTGAAACACCTTCTCTACTAAAAATACAAAAATTAGCTGGGCGTGGTGGCACACGCCTGTAGTCCTAGCTACTCGGGAGGCTGAGGCAGGTGATTTGCTTGAACCCAGGAGGCAGAGGTTGCAGTGAGATGAGATCACACCACTGTACTCCAACCTGGCGCCTGGCGACAGAGTGAGATTCTGTCTCAAAAAAAAAAAAATCTTGGCAGTCTTTGTGCCTAGGACAGAACTTGGCATGGTGCTTATCCACACTGACATCTAAACAAATGCAGTCTGAGGCTTGTTCTTCCTCTAGTTCTCAAATTCCTGCCTGCAAGCGGACAAGAATCTGTTACCTCGAAGACAGCAAGAGCAGAGCAAGTGACCCCAGCAACAAGTCGGGCATCTGGGCAGCTGAGATGACTGAAAGCTGCTAGGAAGGTACTTTCCAGACAACGTTATTTTTTTCTTCCAGTCCCCCCACCATCAGCCACAGATTGCTCCCTGGAAGAGGTGGTCTAGGACGCCAAGTGAGGGATGGTCAGGGCTAGGTGCTGTGATCTTCCCCCACGTGTCAAGGAGCTGGCAGGAAATGGTCAGGCCAATTCAGGCTGCCCCATGAGACAATCAGGCTCAGAAAAGTAGTCACACAGCCAAGATTTGAATTGTGGTCTCTCTGAGGATAACGTCATGCTCTGTCAACCACACCAGGGGGTTTCAGGCTTTCTCCCAAAGCCCTTGCCCCGTGAATAACCAGGAGACCCATAAAAGCCCCAGATCTCAAATGAGGATAAAAATACATGCCATCATTTGCATGTTACAATGCAAAACCTGCAGTGTTCACCTGCTTCTGTAAGCAGCATGGTGAGTGGATGCCCTCAGCCTCCAGTCTGACCAGAGCAGCTGTGCTGGACCCCCACTCTAAGGTCACTTTTGCAGTGTCTTTCTTTCTTTCTTTCTTTTTTTTGAGATGGAGTTTTGCTCTTGTTGCCCAGGCTGGAGTGCAATGGCGCAATCTTGGCTCACCACAACCTCCACCCCCTGGGTTCAAGTGATTCTCCTGTCTCAGCCTCCCAGGTAGGTGGGATTACAGGCACCTACCACCATGTCTGGCTAACTTTTTTTGTATTTTTAGTAGAGATGGGGTTTCACCATGTTGGCCAGGCTGGTCTTGAACTCAGACCTCAGCTGATCTACCCGCCTCAGCCTCCCAAAGTGCTGGGATTACAGGCGTGAGCAACTGCACCCAGTCCAGCCTTTCGTTTCTCCTTCCTTCCTTCCTTCCTTCCTTCCTTCCTTCCTTCTTCTTTCCTTCCTTACTTTCTTTTTTTAGTTGGAGTTTTGCTCTTGTTGTCCAGGCTGAGTGCAATGGTGCCATCTTGGCTCACTGCAACCTCCACCTCCCAGGTTCAAGTGATTCTCCTGCCTCAGTCTCCCTAGTAGCTGGGATTACAGGCATGCGCCACCACACTCGGTTAATTTTGTATTTTTAGTAGAGATGGAGTTCTCCATGTTGGTCAGGCTGGTCTCAAACTCCTGACCTCAGGTGATCCGCCTGCCTTGGCCTCCCAAAGTGCTGGGATTACAGGCATGAGCCACCACACCCAGCCCTCATTTCTTTACTATTATTTGATAACTGGATGGATGGCTTTAATTAAAGAATTGTAAGATAGGAAAGGCCATGGTTAAGCCCATTTTACAGATGAGAAAAATTGAGGCTTGGGGGCATTAAAAAAGGTTGCCAGGAATGGAGTAGGTAGAATTATTCCCATTTTATAGACAAGTAGACTGAGGCTCAGGGAGTTAAGTCATTTAAGTCATCAGCTCAAGGTCAGTATCAGTGTCAGAGCCAGGCCCAGGCCCCTCCGGCCTCAGTAACAGCCTCCTCTTTGAACTCTGAACTAATGGGGCAGTGTTTCACAGAAGACATAGATGGCCTCAGTGACAGGAAAGGCCAGGAGGACAGGTGGCCTGAGATAGCTGAGGTCCTGCAGCAGCTTGGGCCTCACTGAATCCACCTGGGCCTCACCTCCTGGGTCCCCACCTACTCAGATTCTACAGGAAGTGCCCTGGAAAACGTTGCCTCAACCCAGAGTCTGTGCTCTGGAAACCCTTCCTCCCACCCTCACTGGTCTCAGCACCTGGGCCTGGCCCCATGGCTGATGGGTATTTAAACCCGTAGATCCCCAGCACCCCTTCCTCACAGGACAGTCTCAGAGCAGCCCCAGCTCCTGGTTGGATTACAGGCACCTAGCACTGTGCCTGAAATCAGCACTTCCTTTGGCTTTTGGGTACTGTTTAGCCAGAACTTTCTCATGAAATAGGAATGACACCCCAGGGGAAACTATTAAAAGTTTGTAATTGGCTGGACCCAGTGGCTCATGCCTATAATCCCAGCACTTTGAGAGGCCGAGGTGGGTGGATCACCTGAGGTTGGGAGTTCGAGACCAGCTTGATCAACATGGAGAAACTCCCATCTCTACAAAAAATAAAAATAAAAATTTGTAATTATAGAAGGGGAGGAGCTCCTGTCTTGATTCATTGATTGATTGATTGATTTTGAGGTGGAGTTTCACTGTTACGCAGGCTGGAGTGCAATGGTGCAATCTTGGCTCACTGCAACCTTTGCCTCCTGGGTTCAAGCGATTCTGGTGCCTCAGCCTCCTGAATAGCTGGGATTACAGGCAAGTGCCACTGCGTTCGGCTAATTTTGTGTTTTTAGTAGAGACAGGATTTCACCATGTTGGCCAGGCTGGTCTCGAACTCCTGACCTCAAGTGATCCACCAGCCTCAGCCTCCCAAAGTGCTGGGATTACAGGCATGAGCCACAGTGTGCTCAGCCTCTTTCTTGATTTTTAATAAAAGGACGCAGAGTCTATCTTGAAGGAGGAAGTGGAAAGGAATGAAAGAAACTTCCAGAGCGTGCCGCCTTCTTTGTGACAGACCCTGTCCTCGACAGGACCAGCGTGACCTCTCTGAGCCCATGAGCAGAGACTGTTTTTGCCCTGGATGCCCTGGGATGGGCCTTCAAGGCGCTGGGCATCCCCTGCCCCGCTGCCCTTTCGGCCTCCGTTCAGGAGCTTCATATCCCCTCCCCTCACCCCCACCCCTGGGCGCTGGAGTCCTGGAGGACCAGCTGAGAGCTCTAGAGGGAGTAACCCACGAGGGCAGGAAAGGGGAGGGCGCCGCCCAGCGTCCCGTGGGGCTTCGACCGCCTCGAGGCAGCCCGGGATCCAGAGGGCGCCTGTACGAGGTAGGGCTCCCACCCCGCCCCGGGCTCTCTGTGCCCTCTCAAGAATCACCCGTCTCCACCCACCACCTCCTGCAGCTCCCGGGCCTCCCCTGCAGCACCCCCACCCCACCGTCCAGCCCGCCCCGGCGCCGGCTCCCGCTGTCTCCGCCGCTCTCCACGAAACTCCGCAGCCCGAGGGGCAGCACCCACCCCGGCGCCGCGGCCTCTCTTCCCCACCGAGGCGTCCGCAGGGCTCCCCCGCGCGGCGCGGGGCTCGGGGGTACAGACGCGAAGGAACCCGAACACCTCTAGAGCTCGGAGGTTAAGGGGGTTGAGCCCCGAAAGGCGCGTGCCCCTCCCAGGGCGTGGGGACCCAAGGTGGGCACGGGCTGGGTCAGAGGAATGGGTAGAGAAGGCAGGATTTGGGGGTCGGCTGGCGCAGAGCAGCGGCAGAACCCCCAGTCGAAGCCGGTAAGAGTGGAGATTTCGGACCGAGCCCGCCAGACCCGAGCCGCGGCGCCGAGACCCTTTTCCTAGCTCCGAGGCGCCCCCTGGGGGCCGGAGCCTGACACCAGGGCGCCCCGCACCCAGCACCCAGCCCCCCTCCTCCTCGACTGCAAACTCCCCCTTATACTTAGGTCTATTTCTGGACTCTCAAAGATCCATTGAGGTCTATTCTGCATTAGCTGGACAGAACCAGTTTTCTTCATGTACAGATAATAATATAACTCTTTTTTCTTTTTCTTTCTTTCCTTCCTCCCTCCCTCCCTCCCTCCTTCCTTCCTCTTTCTTTCCTTCCTTCCTTCCTTCCTTCCTTTTTTTGAGAGAGAGTCTTGCTCTGTCGCCCAGGCTGGAGTGCAGGGGCAAGATCTCCACTCACTGCAGCTTCCACCTCCCAGATTCAAGCAATTCTCATGCCTCAGCCTCCCTGGTAGCTGGGACTACAGGCGTGCGCCACCACGCCCAGCTAATTTTTCTATTTTTAGTAGAGATGGGGTTTCACCATGTTGGCCAGGCTGGTCTTAAACTCCTGACCTTAGGCGATCCGGGGGGGGGGGGGGGGGGGGGGGGGGGGGGGGGGGGGGGGGGGGGGGGGGGGGGGGGGGGGGGGGGGGGGGGGGGGGGGGGGGGGGGGGGGGGG